>JANRMT010062792.1:118383948-118432321 GCA_026402145.1 Polypterus bichir lapradei | reverse complement strand
CAGCAGGCCACTGGTGTGAATCTCTCTGATCAAACAATCAGAAACAGACTTCATGAGGACTCGACGTCCTCTAGTGGGCCCTGTGCTCACTGCCCAGCACCGTGGAGCTTGATTGGCATTTGCCATACAATACCAGAATTGGCAAGTCCACCACTGGTGCTCTGTGCTTTTTCACAGATAAGAGCAGGTTGGGTCTGGAGAAGCCGTGGAGAATGTTATGCTGCCTGTAACATTGTTCATCATGACCGGTTTGGTGGTGGGACAGTGATGGTCTGGAAAGGCATATTCATGGAGGGACACACAGACCTCTACAGGCTAGACAACGGCACCTTGACTGTCATTAGGTTTTGTGATTTAATCCTTGGACCCATTGTCAGACCCTATGCTGGTGCAGTGGTTCCTGGGTTCCTCCTGGTGTACAACAATGCCTGTCGTCATGTGGCGAGAATATGCAGGCAGTTCCTGGAGGATGAAGGAATTGATGCCATTGACCGGCCCCCACACTCACCAGATCTAAATCCAATAGAACACCTCTGGGACATTATGTTTCGGTCCATCTGACCCTGCCAGGTTACACCTCAGACTGCCCAGGAGCTCAGTGATGCCCTGGTCCAGATCTGGAAGGAGATCCCCCAGGACACCATCCTTTGTCTCATTAGGAGCATGCCCCGACGTTGTCAGGCATGCATACAAGCACGTGGGGGCCATACAAACTACTGAGTATGATTTGGAGTGGCTGCAATGAAATTTCGGTAAAATGGACTGCTGCATCATTTTTTCACTTTGATTTTCACACATTACCCAGTCCATATCAGTATAGATATCCAGGAGGACTTTTTTCCCATTGAGATCTGATGTGTTTTCAAAGTGTTCCTTTAATTTTTTTGGCAGTTCATATATAAAATGTACATCCAACATTATCTTATAATACTTTTTATTCTTGGGCTGCCGAAAACCCTGAAGTTTTCTCTTCCTTCCTTCCTTCCTTCCTAGAATGTTAATTTTCTTCTCATCTATTTCCATTTAGCCATAGGCATTGCTATTCTTACAATACTGTAAATATTCTATATTATCATTATTTATAGGAAAAATTGGTAATGAGTTATAGAAATATGTCATTCTATTTATTTTTTATTTGTATTTTTAGTTTTTATTTTAGTGGCATCTTAGTAGTATCTATATTATTTTTAATGGTAACTGATATTGTAATTACAGTGGAACCTTGGTTTGCGAGCATAATTCGTTCCGGAAAAGTGCTCGCAATCCAAAGCACTCGTATATCAAAGCGAATTTCCCCATAAGAAATAATGGAAACTCAGATGATTCGTTCCACAACCCAAAACTATTCATATAAAATTGATTAATACAAAATATAAAGTAAAATACATAATACAAATTAACCTGCACTTTACCTTTAAAAAGAATCATGACTGGTGTGAGTTTCTAAACTCATGTGGGATTCCACCCAACTGGACAACACGCGGAAGAGCGTCCCAAAGCAATCACAGTCTCCCAGCGCTGTAGCAGTTCGCCGTATAAGCGCATCCAAAAAGATCGCAGACATGCTATAAGCGCCTGTCGTCAATGGGTCATACAAGGAACATTATAAAGATCCCGGTACAATAAATAACAGCGCTGTTGCTGTTTCAAGCTGAATAAAGCTGGTGTTAAAGTACTGAGACTCAGCTTCGTGTTTTGGGGAGCAAGATGGGGACTCACACTTCACAGCGCACACACACACAGTCACAATGCTGTAGTAAACAGATGTTGACTATATGAGTGAGGCACACAGACTCAGACAGAGAATAGGAGACGATTGCCAGAGAGAGAGAGAGACGCACTGGTCGAGCGAGCGAGCGAGATAAGGAGAGAGAGAGAAGAACCATCAGCTCAGTTGTGATCACATGACGCTCAGCAGACAAAGTGTATCCATACTACTCGTATTGCAAGACATCGCTCGTTTATCAAGTCAAAATTTATTAAAAACTTTTGCTCGTCTTGCAAAACACTCGTAAACCAAGTTACTTGTAAACCGAGGTTCCACTTGTATTTAAAAAAACAAATTGAGCTATGCGGTATGGCAACTGCCATGTAAATCATACATCCATCCATTATCCATCCATCCATCCATTATCCAACCCGCTATATCCTAACTACAGGGTCACGGGGGTCTGCTGGAGCCAATCCCAGCCAACACGGAGCGCAAGGCAGGAAACAAACCGCGGGCAGGGCGCCAGCCCACCGCAGGGTGCACACACACCCACACACCAAGCACACACCAGGGACAATTTAGGTTTGCCAATGGACCTATTCTGCATGTCTTTGGACTGTGGCAGGAAACCGGAGTACCAGGAGGAAAACCCACCGCAGACAAGGGAAGAACATGCAAACTCCACGCAGGGGAAGACCCGGGAAGCGAACCCGTGCCGCCCCATGTAAATCAATGTATCATTATGTCTGTCTACAACTGTTTATGTTATCTTGCCTTTAGCATACTTCTACATAAAAGAAAGAAAGTCACTCTTGTTGTGTTCAAGGACCATATCTGACATTTAAAGCAAAAGATGCACTTCTTACCGCACACAACATATCCACGTGCCTCAGTTAAAGTCATGTCAAATTCATTTGAGGGGCATCACGAGATGATCGCAGCCAAGAGTGCCGTGGTTTTCCAATCATATCAATCGCGCATGATATGTTTTTTGGGCTCATGTATCAGTGGTGAACGAATATAAAGTCCAGGATCGTTTCCTGAGCTGATCCAGATGCTGAAGAAACAGGCATCGATTAGAAAACGGAACGATGTTGTAAAAATCGTTAAATCAATCTTCACATGCATTCAATTGCAGAGGAAGGTGATTTACATATAAATTATTTTCATCCATCCATTATCCTAACTCACTTAATCTAGTGCAGAATCACTCGATCGAGTTTGAGATGAATGGAAATAATTGTGTTGGAATGTATCATTATTTATTAGCTGCATCCGTCCATTATTAGACCCGCGTATTCCATTTCGAGTTACTGAAATCAAGATATGCACTCGGCGATGGAGGCATTGCAATAGCAGCCACTCTCTGTCACAGTTGCCGAAACTCCAGCTGCCGATCACTAATAACTTACTCTTTATTCGGGTGACCGGAGCGCCGGCAACTGCAGAAAGGCTTAAGTTCAGTCCTGTTTCGCTGGCATCTGTTGCAGACGCCTGTAGTTCACCTAAATTATTGTTTCCCATACTGCATGGAAGAGATCTTTAAATGACGGGTTTGCTTGCCCTACATGGAGTGGACTTACTGAAAAGTCACCCCCGTGGAGTGCCGCCTACTGTGTAACGTGAGTCTCCAGATAAAGAAAGGAAACCGAAACGAAGGCGGCACGCACTTACTTTGCAGTCTTTGAAAGCGTAAGGAAAAGGCATCCTTGTACTTCAGGTATCCTCCAAAACTGTTCAATTGCTGCTGTAGCAAATGTGTTATCTTTTATATTAAATATGACGAGGTCTAGGGGGCAGGGCAATGTGGTTCGTCAGACTCGCCTCACTTCCGCCTGAGCAAAACAAACAGCTGGGAGTGCGGCGTTCAGCAAACAGAGCTGTGCGGCACAAATGTATAAATCGTGGGTCTTACAATCAGTCGATAACAAAAAGAAAAACATGTAAGTTGACTGGCCGAAAGTGAAGAAAACACTTTATTTTCCTGTTACACGGGTGTGATTTGGATGTCACGGTACCTGTTCACGGACGGCTAACGATCACCTTGGCGCCCAATAACTACCCCGTCCGCACAAAACACCTTGACGTTTTCAGCATCAATAAAAATCCAAATACTGCACTTCCCTCATAGTTAGCAATTAATTGGGTTCACCAATTCAATAAAAACACCCATACACATAAACGGAGCAATAGCTTTCCACACATTAACTGGAAACATAACCAGTTCTACACTAAAAAGCTGTGAAACACAAAATGATATTGGCAATCTTTGTTAAGCCAGGTCAGTGTTCAAAGGGGCTACTATAAATGAGGTGGTGTTTGCCCTGGTGCCTGCTCTGCTTGTCATTAATTGCAGTATCTTGTATCCATATACTAACAATATACAAATACAATATACATTTGTTAGTATTTGGATACAATGAAGACAGAAACCTTTATGAATAAAAAAGTAACATATAAATGTAAATATCATACTATTGCACTTTTCTGAATGCAAAATAAAAAAGGAAAAAGTTCAACTAATTAAACATTGATATCAATTAAAGATCAAAATTAGTCTGGCTGAACACAACAAACAAACATTGGGTCAGTCTAGGCCCAGTGTTAGTGAAATTGGGATGTGCACATTAGGCCAAAATTGCCCCCAAAACACTGACCCTTTGTGGGCAAGCAGACAGGGAGCCCAAATTTGGTCATGAACCTGAAAAACAAATGCACACCTTACTAGTCCATCCATCAATTTTCTATACCCATTTATCCAGGGTAGGGTTGTCTGGCACCTGGAGCCTATGAGTGCAGGCAGGAACAGCCTCCTGCACAGTGTGAACACGCTCACACACAAAGTATAGGGCAAATTTAGCCTCACCATTCCACCTAACCTGTATGATTTTGGACTGTGGGAGGAAACCAGAGTATCTGGAGGAAACCAACATGAACACAGGGGGAAATATGCAAATGCATGAACCCCAGTCTCCCTAATGTGAAGCATTTCTTTTCTCTTCTTGAACCCTTTTTTTGTGTTTAGTTGTGTTTATCAATTCAATTAGGTGTAATCCTCTCTGGCAATCACTACCTTATTGTGGTGGAGAGGTTTGTGTGCCCTGTGACTCTGGGAACTATGTAATCCAGAGCAGAAGCTCCTGGTAGGGTATTGTAGTGCAAATTGGTTCTACTGTAGGTGAGTGGGTCACACAAAGAGCAATTCATAGCCCCTTATGAAGCAAATCCACAAATTAAAAAAAAACTACCAGCACCTCCTGGAGCAACTCCTGGGTGTAGTGCGAACAGGCAAACACCTGGCAGTTGGGCATGCCATGGGGCCTGGTCAAACACAACTCGAAATCACAATGTGGGACTGCCCTCCTGTGGGCCCACCATGGGGGCTGGTGATCAAATGTGGAGGGCTTGGAGGACTGGAACCCAGAGACACAAATTGACCACTCACTTGGTTCTGGAACCCAACCACTCAAAAGAGGCTAGACTCTCCTTTAGTCCGGAGTTGACCGGGAGGAAGGCATTGGATGTGATTGGGCTTCTTATTGAGCCCCTGCCTGCTTGGTGCCATTTTGGAGTTTGTCCCAGATAATGAGAGGCCTGCCTCTGTGCCGCTGAAGGTCACATAGGGGAGGACTCTGACTGCCATATGTGATTATGGACCAAATGTCAGTTCGGAGTATCAGGCCTTCTTGGAGTGCCTGGAGGGAATCCTGGAAAAGGTCCCAGCTGGCAACTCCATAGTTCTGCTTGGCAACTTCATCGTCCACACGGGTAAAGTTGGAGACACCTAGAGAGGTGTAATTGGGAGGAACGGCCTCCCTGATCTAAAGCTGAGCAGTGTTTTGTTATTGGACTTCTGTGCTACGCATGGTTTATCCATAACGAACACCATGTTCAGTAATAAGGTGGCTCATAAGTGTACTTGGGGCAAAGATCTATGATCGATTTTATAGTTGTATCATCAGATTTGCGACCATATGTTCTGAAGAGTGGCGCAGAGATGTCAACTAATCACCACCTAGTGGTAAGTTGGGTCAGATGGTGGGGGAGGCACCTGGATAGACCTGGAAAGCACAGTAGTGATGGGGAACTGGGAATGTCTGAAGGAGGTCCCGTCCAAAAAATTTTCAACTCCAAACTCCGAAAGAGGTTTTCCTGCATCCCAGGAGAGGCTGGGGATGAAGAGTCCAAATGGGCCTTATTAAAAGCATCTGTTGTGGAAGCGGCTGCAAAGACCTGCGGCCTGAAGGCCATAGATGCCTCTCAAGGTGGAAACACAAGGACCTAATGATGAATACCAGAGGTGAAGGATGCCATCAGGCTGAAGAAGGAGGACTTATGTGTATGGTTATCACGGGAAACACACAAACCAGCAAAGAGGTATCGACAGGCCAAAAAGGCTGCGGCCTTGACTGTGAAGGAAGGCATGTGAGGAGTTTGTAGAGACAATGGAAAGTGACTCTCAATCGGACTCAAAGGGGTTCTGGTAAACCATCATGCAACTCAGAAAGAGAATGCAGGGCTACACCCAGGCTATTCATTGGGTGCTTTGCCTCTGAAGTGACAGACTGGGGTGGTGGTCCCTGTTTTTAAAAAAGGGGACCGGAGGGTGTGCTCCAACAATTTGGGGGGGGGGGGGGCACACTCCTCAGCCTCCCTAGAAATGCTTATGCCAGGGTACTAGAAAGGAGACTCTGTCCAGTCATGGAACTTCAGATCCGGGAGGAGCAATGTTCTGTTCATGCTGTGGAATGATGGACCAGCTCTTTACCCTCATTAGGATTGTGGTGGGGCATAGTACGCCCAGTTGGTTTACATGTGTTTTGTATAATTAGAGAAGCCATATGACCGTTTCCGGTGGTGTGGAACTCTGCCAGGGCTGTGCTTTGTCTTCTATCCTGTTTGTGATTTTCATGGACAGAATATCATGGCGCAGCAGGGGAGGTGTGTGGATCCAATATGGTGGCCTTAGAATTGTGTTACTGCTTTTTGCAGACGACTTTGTCCTGTTGACTTCATCAGGCTGTGAACTCAAGCACACATTGGGGCGGTTTTTGACCATATGTGAAGTGTGGCGTGGATGAGGATCAGCACCTCCAATCTGAGTAGGAAAAAGGTGGACTGTCCTCCCCAAGTGGGAGGTGAGTTATTGCCTCAAGTGGGAGAGTTTTAATACCTCAGAGTTTTGTTCACAAGTGAGGAGAAAAGGGATGGTGAGATCGAACGACAGATAGGAGTGGCAAGTGCAGTTATGTACTTGCTATGCTGATCCTTAGTTGTAAAGAAAGAACTGAGTTAGAATTCGAAGCCCTCAATTAACCAGACAATCTATGTCCCCCTCTTATGGCCATGAGCATTGGGTAATGACCAAAAGAATGAGATTGTGGGCACAAGCAGCCAAAATTAGCTTTTTCTGCAGGGTGTCTAGGCTCTCTGTTAGAGACAGAGTGAGAAGAGTAGGCATCCGGGTGGCTCGGGAATCTGACACTGATGCCTTCTAGATGCCTCCCTGTGGAGGTTGTACAGGTACAACCAGCTGGGAGGAGACCCCAGGGAAGACCCAGGGCTTGCTGGGAGGATTATATCTCCCAGATAGCCTGGGAACACTTTGGAATCCCACTGAGTTGGCAAGTGTGGCTGGAGAAAAGGACACATGCACTTTATTGCTAAGACTGTTACTGCCGCAGCCTGGTTTTGGATCAGCAGTGTAGAATGACTGAATGAATAAATGAATACATTTTTTTTATTCTCCCTAGCATATTCTTTCAAGCTCTTTTAGAATGCATGGCCTCTCCATATGTTCTGTGGAGTTTAAATCAGGTCTTTGGTTGGGCCCCTCAATAACAGTCAGAGACTTGTCCCAAAGCCACTCCAGTGTTGTATTGTCTGTATACTGTAGTTTGTGTCATTGTCATTCTAAAAAGTAAACTTTCACCCCACTCTAAAGTCATGTGTACTCCGGAGTACATTTTTTTCATGGACTCCTCTGTACTTGGGGGCATTCATCCTTCCTGCAATTCGGACCTGTCTACCTGTTCCTGCCATTAAGAAACACTCCACTGCTCATGCTTCACTGTAATTATGGTAATAGGCACATAATGAGCAGTGCATGGTCTACAGCAGACACATTGCTAGGAATTCTGCCCAAACAGTTGCATTTTTATGTCCTTAGACCAGACTATCTTCTCCCTCAGGCTCTCAGAGTCCTTTAAAAGCAGTCTGGCAAACTCCAAGCAAGATTTACCACTCCACCATAAACAGCTGATTGATGATATGCTGTTAAGATGGCTGTCCTTCCAACAGGTTCTCCCATCTCACCAGAGGACTTCAGAAGCTCTGTTAGAGTGACTACTGGGTTCTTGGCCACCACCCTGACCAAGGCCCTTTTTGCCCAGTTACTTAATTTGGCCAAACAGCCATCTCTAGGAAAAATCCTGGTGGTTCCAAACTTCTTTCAATTTCACAATTATTGAGGCCACTGTACTCCTGAGAACACTGAAAGCTTTAGATTTTTTTTATATCCTTGCCCTGATCTATGCCTCACCACTATTTGATTTTAGAGGTCTATAGAGAATTTCTTGG
The DNA here is from genome assembly GCA_026402145.1 of Polypterus bichir lapradei. Taxonomy (NCBI): domain Eukaryota; kingdom Metazoa; phylum Chordata; class Cladistia; order Polypteriformes; family Polypteridae; genus Polypterus; species Polypterus bichir. The sequence goes on along the minus strand of JANRMT010062792.1, from coordinate 118,424,031 downwards.
ACTTCATGGCTTGGTTTTTTGTCCTGACCTGCCATGTTAATTGTGGGACCTTATATACAAAGGTGTGTGTCTTTTTAAACCATGTCCAATCAAATAGGTTTACAACAGGTGAACTCCAATGAAGTTCAAGACACATCTTAAGGGTAATTAAAGCAAACAATCCTGAGTACAACAGCAAAGAGTCTGAATACGTATATATAGATGAGAGTTTTCGGTTTTGGATTTTTAATGAATTTGCCAACCTTTCTGAAAACATGATTTTACTTTGTAATTTATGTAGTATTGAGTGTGGATTGAAGAGAAAAAATGGCAAATTTATCCATTAAAAAATAAATCTGCAACACAATAATGTATGCAGAAAGTGAAGGGGTCTGAATATTTTCTAAATCTAATGTACAGATAGTTTAGTCTGCCCAGTTTACTTAATATGCTACACTTTGTGATTTAGATAGTAAACCCTCATAGAAACCAACCCAGGTACGAGGTTTGAACCCAACAGACTGGATCTATGAAGTACTAGTGTTGTCTATTAAACCACTGTTCTGCCAAGAGATACATAAATAAAAATCTGTAAATCAAATTTCAAATATCAGGCGTAAAAGTGCCTTATAAGATAAGATAATGCAGTTCCAGTGACAAGTACCTAGATTAACCCTTACCCTAATAATAAATCTTTATACAGTATATAATACACTACCATGGCTGTTCATTTGTTTGGCTAGGATTTTAAATCACATGTAGCTCACAAACCTTTTGACGTATTGACCTGAAATTTGGTACACATATACTACGTGACGTCTACTATCTGTTTTTGGGGTGATGATTGACCTCCAAGGTTATTCATCTTTTTATTTTTATTTTTATTTTATTGTAAAATCAACTCTTGGCAGTGGCCAGCACGGTGGCCGTGCGGTGCATGTGTATGGGTGCCGTTCTCATCCCTACCACCTTAGCCATCACTTCCCTTACCTCTTCATATCTTAAATCATTCTTAAGGCAGATTGAAGACTTAAGTGCCAGCTTAAGTGAAAAATGAAAGAACATGTACTAAGTAATTGCAACACAAACACCGACTCAGTTCAGTTTTAACGAGAAAAGATGCCAACTAAAGAGAAGAAGAAGCGGGCCGCTAGGGTGAAGAACAGAAGAGCTGCTCAGGAAGCAGCAAGCACATCAACTCTGAGTAAACAAATGCTAAATGTATAGAGAAAGGGCACGAAAACTATAAGTCAAGTGTATTCGCAGTGCGCCATTACTGGTAGGGTAATAATATGAAATGAGGTAAGCCTGTAGTGTAGCTCTGCACAAACATCCATCCATCCATTTTCCAACCCGCTGAATCCGAACACAGGGTCACGGGGGTCTGCTGGAGCCAATCCCAGCCAACACAGGGCACAAGGAAGGAACCAATGGGCAGGGTGCCAACCCACCGCAGGACACACACAAACACACCCACACACCAAGCACACACTAGGGCCAATTTAGAATCGCCAATCTGCACAAACAGACATTTTAAAATAAGATGGTGCTCACAGGGGCACCAGCTGTTGATCCCTATATAATGATGGGAAAAAGTGAGTTGAAACAAAATATTGGAATTTCAGGTTACATCTTTTTAAATGTGAGCTCATTAGCCAGACTGCCAAAGAATGGTGATGCTGGTCTTTATATGGCATCCAGAGAGGAAGAGATGGGATTAGGAATGGAAGTGGAAATGACGGCTGTAATCCTCAACGTTTTGGAGCGTCAGATCTACAGATGAAAGAGCTGAAGATGTGAATGACAGTGCCCTCTCTCGACTCAGGGTGGAATTACAATTAATTCACCAGCCCTGAGAATACCTTCTAATCATGCTTGTGTGACAACACACATACAGACACAGGAAGGAAGACATCACAAATAGGAGAAACAGGCAATGACAAAAAAAATCAAACCTTTAGAAACATTTCCCCTTTTTATAGATGATTGTACTCACTCTGGTCAACTCTTGCTCCCCTTTAAAGAGACAAAAGCATATAGAAAGACAGGGAACTTTATCGCAGGTCTATTATAATTACTATATAAAAAATGTAATTTATATATAAATTATTAGATTTCAGTAAATGAATATGTGCATTTAGTTTTTATTTGACAAGACCATTTAATTCCAGAAAAGACTTTGATCCATTTGGTTATTCCACTCAGTCCAGTTTTGAGTTAAGTAGTGATGTGTGCCTGGTCATTTCACAGTACCCTGCAAATATGATGATACTACTACTACAGAACTGTAAATATAAAATTACAAAAAGATAGCAGTATGTTTCAATAAATGTACACTAGGTGGCACTGTTACACAAATATTCATTGCAAATGTTTTGGTCTCCTGTAAACCATAGTGTTATAGAACTGGACTTGGGACTTTAGACTTTTATTGTAAGCTTTTAAATCTTTAAAATTTTTAACGATCCAATATGTAGTCTGCTGAATATGAAAAATGTTTTTGACAATTACAGCTTCTTTTAAAATAAAATACAGTATTTTCCTTTCATTGAAATTAAATTTTAATAAGCATCAACTGGCTAATGATTCTGAATTGTAACACAAGTAGGAAAGGACAAAGAGCATCATACTGTGTGAGTCACCGCACTTTGTTTAAATTAAATTGTATTTCTACCATGTTGTATGAATGTGTAAACTGTTTTGAACCTTACTCTATAGAACTGGATAAAAAGACCTCTTTAACTTTTATATGTTTTATATGTTGATGCCTGTACCATATATATGATTTTCTCTTTAGTCTAGTCCGTAGTTAACCCGAGCACAAATAGTTTTCAATATGAGATTGCTGCAGCTGGAGCTTTTGCTCCAGCCTAACATTTCTATTTAGTTTTGTGAAGATGTATGAATCCATGATTGATGTAGTGCTGTTAGTGCTTAGTTGAATATTAAAATACACTTTGCACAGTACTTGTATAAGCAGCAACCTAACCGTTTTTATGATACTTCTGATGATCATTAAAGGGCTGGAATCATTTATTCATGTTTGTTAAAATAAAGTAAAAGGTGTGATTTAGTAGTGTTTAGATGTCAAGTTGTATGATATATTTTTACACACATCCATGTATGATGCATATGTCTTATAACAGGGGTTCTCAAATTTGGTCGTGGGGGCCCACTGTGGCTTCAGGTTTTTGTTTCAATCAGACTCATAATAAATGACAATAATTAGTAAAACTGACCTCATTTAATTAGCTGGTATTGTTTTCTCTTTCCTTATTCTACATTCAGAAAAGCACAAAGCATGATTTTTACATTTATAAGACATTTAGAAATATTTCTATTTTTGCTATAGATTTAAATGCTTAACTCTCTTTTGTTGATTTCATTAAATTCTGCCAATTCTCTGTGCAGTTGTTCCCTTCATTGCATCTTCCATCCATCCATCCATTGTCCAACCCACTGAATCCGAACATAGGGTCACGGGGGTCTGCTGGAGCCAATCCCAGCCAACACAGGGCACAAAGCAGGAACCAATCCTGGGCAGGGTGCCAACCCACCACAGGACACACACAAACACACACCAAGCCCAATTTAGAATCTCCAATCCACCTAACCTGCATGTCTTTGGGAGGAAACCCATGCAGACACAGGGAGAACATGCAATCTCCACGCAGGGAGGACCCGGGAAGCAAACCCGGGTCTCCTAACTGCAAGGCAGCAGCGCTACCACTGTGCCACCGTGCCGCCCACTACAACACTAGTTATAATTAAATAATAAGATCTTGATATTGCAGTAACAGGTATGTGACCCATTTTGTTTTTGTTTCAATCAAAGTACAGAGTGCAGGGCATCTTTGTCTTTGAGATCAAGATGGTACTGCCTCCCACTGAGCCTTGTAGGTGCACTAAGTAGTTCTAAGGCCATTCCCTCTTCTTTGTAGCCCCTAGGTGAACCTGAAATTGTGCTCAGACAAGGATTCAAATAGTGGTTCAGACTAATGTAAGAGAGGGGACAGAGTGACTTTACTGAAGTGCTTATAGATGGACACACATAGCAGATACTGCACTAAACAGATGGTAGTTTGTGATCTTTTCTACTTTTTCACACCTTTCCTAAATGCCCTATATGTCTTATTTTTATAATAACTGGGTGAACCAGAATTTGGGGAAAGGGGCTTGAACATCTGTTGTCCACATAGCTCAAATAAAAATCAGCTAAATGTAGCATAACTTATTACATGCCATACTGGAATTATTAACTGTGAGAAATGATTGGAAGTAATTTGTTTATTAACATGCCTTTATATTAGATGTTTAAAATTGCCACAGAGATTCTAAAGTAGAAAGCAACTTGCAAAAACAATTCAGAATGCTAAGAATACTAAGAATGATGCTTTACATGCTTGTGCACAATCGCAGATTTTGAAGGCAAAACAAACAGAACAACATATTTCAAAGAAGAGATTAAAGAACAGTGTAAAAGGTTGTAAACTGAATGTAAGAATTAGAAGCTTAATGATAGTTGTGGATTTCATATTTGCAGTAATATGAAGCTTTCACTGGTTTTTCCACAATAAAAAAAAAGTGTCAAGAGTTCAAAGAGTTAGCTGCCACGTTTCATTCTGGAAAGGAAGGAGCAGGAGCATATCGCTTGTGGCTTCCACGTTGTGCACTGTAAGGGAAACATCTTGGCAAGCTGTTTTTTAATTAGGGCTGTAGATTCTTTAGTATATTAGCAAAATACTTTACAGAATGTTCTTCTTTGATACTCTCTGCTACTGTATTTCCCCATCTAAAACAGCAGGGTGATTTTAGGAACATGTATGAAGATATGCCTTGTATGTTTATGACACCTTCAGCACCTGTGTCCCATTAAGTATATCAGTAAAATCACAAAAACCTTTGAACAAAATCCTTTCTGTATACTGTACATAAAAGGAAAACAAGTTTTATGTATTTTTTTAACTAGCATGGCATCAGTAAAAAATACATAAAAGTGAATATATAGATAAACAAGTAAATAAGTAGACTAAAAATAATTTATAACATAGCTTACTGTAAAATAAAAAAAGAATATTTACATAATGGATTTCAGTGTTTTTATTTTAAACAGCTGCCATCTGCATCTGTTTTGAGTTACGTCCTTTCCTACTTCCTCAGCCCTTAAGGTGAAGAGTTCCTAATTGGCCTACGTTGTTTATTGGACAGGATTGAGTAATAATAATGTATAATAATATTTTACTGGTCCAAATTGTTGCTATATGTGAATTTCCCCTTGGGATTAATAAAGTGTCTATCTATCTATCTATCTATCTATCTATCTATCTATCTATCTATCTATCTATCTATCTATCTATCTATCTATCTTGTATTTGGTGCATAATGTTGCAGCATTGGATTAAAAGAAAACACAGTTTCTGAATCGGCTGTCAGTGCATCAAAGGATTATTTCAAACACAGCATACCTACTGTCACCCCTGCCACTATCTGAATTTAAAGATCTAGACTTATGTTGGCTAAAAACAACTAAAACAAATGAATGAAGATGCCATAAAAATGTTTTTTGTTTACTCTGTGGTGGTTGTTTAGGGAATCTGGTAAATCATCAAAATTGACTTAATGATGGGATGAGCTTAGCCTGTAACCAAAAAGGAGATGATACCTGTTTGTGGAGGAAACCCAAAGAGTCACTGTTAAAAACAAATGATGAGAAGTGCTGTCAGGTTAAAAGAAGAAGTACAATTGCAGATCTGGCTGAGAGATACACACATGGCAAGGAAGTATTCAGCTGTAAAAGGACAGGTATTAGGGGAATTTGATGAAACCATTGAAAATGAATACCAGATATGTGCTTTCAATACATTTAATCTCTGAAAAAGGATGTGCATTGCTGTACAGTGATATGGTAGCAGCCTTGCCATGTGGGTGTAGCCAAACCTCTAGCAATGAAGGAAAAAAGCAAAATACCAGTGTTTTGTTAGTTTCCATTTAGCTACCTTGTGTGTCCAAAATAAAAGGCCTACTACAGTGATGGTTAGGATTTTTGAAGAATTAGGGAGAAAGAATGTTTTTCAACATATGGTCTTCATCATCCATTGGGAAGCCTTGGAATCATGCATTCTTAATTGCCCGTGGATCAACTTTTCCTTTGTATGATTTTTTTTTAAGTCATGCTGGGTTTTGTGGGTTTATAAAATACATATTACCATTTACTAAAAATTATGTTGAAGAACGTGCATCAAAAACATTGGATGCTGGTACTGCTGGAAATTTTCTGGTTCTGAGTATGTAGTTAACACTTTTAAGCATAAAATATCATATTTGGAGACCATACTGTAGTTTGGATACTTTGTAAACCTGAGCTTCAGAATTCTGTTTATTTGGGAGGATGTTGGCCTTAAATCCTCTTCTGACTATGATCACCAGCAAGTGAATTATAAGGAATGTAATTACCTTGGGTACCTTGTATAAGTATTCATTCATTAGTGCATAGTGTTTTATAAAGTTGCCTTTGTGGTAAGAGTAAATCAACAGCCTTCAACACCCTTTAGACCTTTCTGACTGAAATGTTGTCCATCTCTAGTGCATGCTCACAGAGTACTATGTTCCCTTTCCCAACAGTTTCCCTTTGCAAGTACTCCTCTGGCTTTATTTTACTAATTTTAGTCAGTCATCCTTCGTAACTGGTCTCCTGCCACTAGACCTTTTAATGCCTTATCATGAAAACAGCTTTAATAAAATTCCAGTAATTTAACCACTTACTTGTTGTTTCATTAACAATGAATGGAAATCGATGCAAAATCTGACTTTGAGAGATCACCATCCATAAAACAGTCCAGCAGTTATCCAGCCCTTTCCTGACTCCAAAAGTAGTAGTTGGGTTTCCCAAAAAGTAGTCCCAGACTTGAAAGCCCATCTTGGCCATTAGTCATTTGTCCATGGAGCTGGTAGATCTAGCAGTAACAAGAGTACAATTAGAGGCAGAAAAAAAAGTGGAAAAGCAGTGAGCATGGGATATCACAGGGAGGTGAGGCTAGTAGGTAAGTTTAGAAGGCTCCCAATGGGTGAAAAATCAGTGTTGTGTATTGGCAACACTGTGCAGGGTACATTAAAGACAAAGATGCCTCAGTCTCTATTTAAAACAGAACATCCTTAGAAGAATATCTAACGGCTAATAATTGAATCTGAAAGCAGAAGAATAAAAGAGAGAAAAGTTGTCTGCAGCTGCCAAGTTGATAAAGATGCTGCCAAAGATGGATATCTGGAGCCATACTGTCAAACTAAAATTAAGAGAGCTGCATCAGGCTGCTCAACCAACCTACAGATGAGACTATGAGAATTCCTTAAGTGTTGTCAATGAAATATACAACTGTTTTAGGGTTTTAATAATCTGAAGTGTTAATTTCTGACCATTGTTTTCTTCTAGGTGGCATGGTGGCGCAGTGGGTAGCGCTGCTGCCTCACAGTTAGGAGACATGGGTTCGCTTCACAGGTCCTCCCTGCGTGGAGTTTGCATGTTCTCCCCGTGTCTGCGTGGGTTTCTTCTGGGTGCTCCGGTTTCCTCCCACAGTTCAAAGATATGCAGGTTAGGTGCATTGGCGATCCTAAATTGTCACTAGTGTGTGCTTGGTGTGTGTGTGCCCTGCAGTGGGCTGGCACCCTGCCCGGGGTATGTTTCCTGCCTTGCGCCCTGTGTTGGCTGGGATTGGCTCCAGCAGACCCCCATGACCCTGTAGTTAGGATATAGCGGGTTGGATAATGGATGGATGTTTTCTTCTAGAAAAGTTTGACAATTGTTGTTGTTATTTTCTACACCAATTTTGTTTGACCTTGAATGCAATCATTTTGTGCAGGTTTTTTGTAGATGTTGTCAGCTGTCATGCACATAGAGCCCACACCAGCGACTAAAGACAGAAATCAAACTGCCTGATTCTGTTGGGTCAAGTTGCAGACTCGTTGTTGTGACTCGCAAGGTATGTCTGACTACACAACTGACTTTCACTGCCTCCAAATAGATAAGATTATGTAAATGAAGGCTACATCTGAAAATTTTTGGAAAATTTGCATAATTTGACATGGATTTTAAGAAGAAGCTGAAGTTCCCACTTCAGTTTTGGTATTGATTGTGGTTAATTCTTGAGTTCTGCTTTGGTTCTTTTGTTCTCATTTAACCTAGTTTTGACCCCTTGGTTCTAAAAAGTAGTGTCTATGGGTTTTGTCTAGATTTGTTCATCTAAAGGAGAGAACCTGTTTAAACTCTACTTTTCCAGTCCTGTCTTCTGTGCTATATTTCTCAAAGAATAAATTCTTTTTAGTTTATTTACAGTAGTTTTTGGATTTGAGGTTTCACATTTTCCCTTTTCTCAATTTTTGTGACATTCTGGTTATTCTGAATCTTTACCATCCTCAGCCCCATTTCTGATCCTGTAGAGGCCAAAGCCTGCCTTTTGATTAGGCGTTAGGTCTAACTCAGGAGTCCAGACCTGACTTAAAAGCAGGCCTAGCCTTTTGGGGGGATTGTTATACTTTGTGGTGTTTCTATGGGTGACATCCAGGGTCACACTGTGCATGTCATTATGTCTCATTTGGGCTAAAAGGTCAGCCCCATTCCTGATCTCTTTAGAAATACTGTATGTTTGATGTAATTGTGTTTTTAGCTGAAGAAAGTAAAACACTCAGAGAAGAGAATGAAAAGTAATAGAAGGATGTGGATTTGTTGTGGGGGAGTTAAAGAAAAAATACAGCTTCCTATCAGTATCGGTAAAGTGGGCTTAGGTAGACAGTCTCTATTTAAAAACTTGTCAGTAATGCCAGTAGTAATAAATAATTATGATATAACAGCATTAATCAATTCAGTGGCTGCAGAAAACTGAATTAGATTGTCTCTCCTTAATAAACTGAAACTTAAGAGAATACCACTTAAATATATTTCCCGAGTACTTTCAATTAATGGAAAGCCACTTGGTGATGGGATACTGAAATATATTACATCACCCCTTTCAGTAAAAAAGGTAGCTGTACATCACTTTTTTTGTTTTACAATCAATTATGATTGCAACCAGTCACCATGAGTGATATTTGTGGTAGGAAAATATGAATAAATACACTCATTACTACATACCAACTTGTGGAGTATGTTCCCCATTGAATTACTGCAGCCGATTCCAAATCCTTACCAGCCATGGGAAGCAATAACAATGGATTTCATAGCTGACTTCCCTCTTTCACATGGTTTTAATACAATTTTTAAATATATTCAATTATTTTGGATTGTAATCCTTGATTTGTGTCTCATTTTTGAAGATTATTTTGTTATCCTATGGGCTGTAAGGTAAAATTGACTTCTGGTTATCATCCAGAGACAAGTGACCAGAGTGAAAGGGTAAATCGTGATTTTGAGAAATGCCTTTGTTGTACTATAGACTCTAGCCTTGTACTATAAACTCTAGCCAAAACAAATATTTTGCCTCAGCAGTTGTTGGTGAGAGTGTTTTTTCTTTTTCCTGCACATATCAAAAATGTGTTTTTTACTTGTATTTTATTTTTTTAATAATTTTGTTGTTATAAAAGCACATGTGGATAATGACTAATTTCAATAATTAAAATAGAATAACATAACAAACAAAAAGTTAATATCAGAAGACAAGGACAGAAGTTCAAAACCAAAAAGTAACTTAATCTTTTCAAAATTGCTAAAGACAAAATAGACTTTCTTTTAAGAGTTTGAATCCCAAAATGAGAATATCAGATTAATCCCTGCCATTGTTTATAAGAACAAGACAAAGACTTTGCAGATAGTGTATCATGTTACTAGCAATAGGAGTCATTTCCAAAGACAATATGGCAGCACTCATCCATCCGCATTAGAAAGTAGTGATGCCCAAATAAGAGAAATTCCCTTAAAATTGCAGTGTGCTGACTACACCATAATGTTAAAGAATATAAACAACAGTAAAATAGGTCCATTTGTTCAAAAACAGAAATGATGGATGCATGCAAGTACTAAACAGAGCAAAATTGTTGAACCACAAAGTCTTGGATTTTAATATTTTTTTACAGTTTTACTTTTAAACAATACATGTGCTTATATAAAAAATAGCTTCAGCCCATATAAGAGAAAATAAAAATAATAAGAATCCATGTCATTTTCTCTCTTCCTGCCAGTTCTTACCAGTATCTGCGACGTTCTAATCCTGGATGATTAGCATTAACCTGCTCTAGGTATTAATAGCAAAGCATGGAGGATTATGGGCCAGTGGGTGAAGATGACAGATTGTTTACTGTGCTAGTGTCTCATTAACCTTTGTCATTATCTTTCCTTTTTTAACTTTTAATGGGTAATCACTTCAAATTCAAGATGTTATCCAGTTTCAATCTGAAGTGTTTTTTAGAGAACATTGTAGAAGTTCTTTAGGAAAGTATTGCAGACCACACACCTTTTAGCTTATCAGGACCAGAGATTTCTGTGTTGGTATCCCTAGCCATTAATCCCATTCTTTGAGTAAAGCTGCTCCCTGCTGTGTATGCTGGAGCTCACATGTGTTTTTTAGTATCATGAATATCAAATATAAAACACTGTTTAATATTTTCATCTAGTTTCCTTCATAGACCTGTATAACATGAGATACTGTGAAAAACAGAGGACACTATGCCAAAATCAATTTTAGAGTACTCCAGCTTGACAAAAGGAAACCTGTATTGTGTATGAGGATTTAAGTGTAGGTTAAAAAGAATTTTCTGCTAGAGCAGAACTACAGCTTCATCACATTAACTAAAATAGATACATGATTATGTACATACATAAACTGAGATTTTATTATCCTTTACATTTTACTATATGAGACATTTACCTGGTGTGTTGTAATATAATTAGTTGCAGCAGAGGTTGCAATCTCTAAGGTCTAGAAATTCATTCAGCAGTTTTCTCTCTCACTATCTCATGTAGGATCAAGAAGGATTTGAAACTGATATGGCTTCAGCCTACACAAACCAGAGTCTACCCCTAAACAGAGTACTAATCCATTCCAAGGCTTACTTTAACATTGACAGTTTATTCATGCAAATTAATTACCCTGATTGCCTAATTTGGAGAAGCATATACAGTATAAACACCACAAAAGATACAGGTTCTATACACAATTTCAGATCAGCTGTTGCGAGTGAACACATGTGAATGTGCACAGTGATGGACTGGCATTCCAAATAGGGTTGAGTCCAACTTTTTACCCAAAGCTGTGTGGTCATAGATTCTAAATGTTATGAAATGGAGTCAGAACCGTAGTGAAGAGGCCATGAAGCCTTTAAATAAGTAGCAGAGTAGGGCAGAATCTCCTCTAATCTGTCCCAACAAACCCTCACTCCATTCCAGCCAACTCCCACAATACTGTCTGAAGCTGCGGCCTACCAAGGCCAGAAATGGGAAAAACTGACTTTAAAGTTCAAAATGCTTTTAACTAAATCTGTAATATCTATGATGTTTCCCAAAGGAAAGGTAACTGTAACCAAACCTTTTGCTTGGAAAGACAAGACCAAAATAAACTTTAAGTGTGTGACAGTAGAGGGCGCTGTCCTCCTCCAAACCCCACAGTCAACAAGCCCTGACACCAGGTAAAAAGTACTAGAAATATTTTAATTTCTTTTCTTCTTAATAAAGTGCCCCAAAGCACCTCCACCACCATGAACAATACACAAATCAATAATCAATAACACAATAAATCCTCCTGTCCACCCAGCAGCCCCATCATATTTCCTCCCAACTCTGGCTCTGCTTGCTGTGTTTCCCACAATCCTTTATATAGTCCTTGACAATTCACTAGCACTTCCGGGTCAGTTGAAGATTCATATTTTTCTTCAGCCCAGAAGCACTTCTGTTCTTCCGCCCCCGTGACTTGGGAGTACTTCCAGGCTATAGGGAAAATAAAAATCCCTGTGTCTCCCTGCAGCGTCCTCTGATGGCACCCACGGCACCCAGCAGGGCTGTGAAGTCACACTCCATCTCCCATGATGCCCTGCGGGAATGTGGGGCACCTCCATGCTGCAGGGAGGACTCCATCTAGCGGCCTGGATGTATTGACCGGGATAAGCCACCAGCCATCTCTCGCAAGTGAAAATTGCTTATTCAAAAATTTGAAAAGAGAAACAAAAGCGTTAAAGGGGCAAAAATAAGTCATATACCTTACCAGCAAGTCCCAATCTAATGATGAATCCAGAAAACAGAGTAGAAAAGTTTGAAAAATCAATAAATCAATCAAGAAACCCAATAGTCCTTCACAACGTCAATGCACCACTAACCTAAGGTTCCTCCACTCTGGCCTAAATAGCCAGAGCAAGAACTCAAATATAGTGACATTAGGGTGGACCCATTTCTTGGAATACTGTTAACACAAAACACAAGGGACATAGAAGAACACACTTTCACACACAGAAACATACAATTTATAAATGAAATAATTGAACAAAGCAAAATCAATTTTATAAGAAAGGGAAAAATATTAATATACAAAAAATAAACATAATCCAGGACAGTGGCTCTGATTGAACCATAACATTGAAATTCTATGACCCTACACTGAAGAAAATGGATTTAGTAGATGGACTGAAGGTCGAATTAACTTATTTTTAGCATTAAACTATATACAGTATATTTACAAAGCATCATCAGTTTGTAATTAGAAATAGAAGTCTCTTTTTTTAACCTTTTAACATATCCAATACTGACTGCTTCTCTTTAACTAATAATATATTCATACTTAATGTAATTTTTTATATCATTTGTATTAGAAATAGCAATAGTCTTTGCAATTGCAAAGTTTTGACTTGACTATACAATTCATTTTGTAGTCTTTCCATGTTTTCTGGCTTTAACCTATCAAATGATGACTAACATTCTGCATGGATTCTTCCAAGCGGTGTATAAAATATATCAACAAGCTTGTTATAAGAGATGCTGCCAGGGTCTTAAGTAAAACCAAATGCTAAAACCACATCACTCCTTAGATGACTCATGTACACTGGCTTCCTGTTGTATTATCTTGGAAACCCTGCTACTGCATTATCAAACAGTTTGTTTCAACACTCCGAGGTACCCATCTTTGAAATGAAAAAAAAATGAAATGATTCAACTTTATCGTCATTGTACAGGTACAATGAAATATAATCATTGCATATCCCTTTGGGGTCAGAGCACAGGGTTAGCTATTGTACAGCGCGCCTGGAGCAGTTGCAGGTTAAGTGCCTTACTCAAGGGCCCAATGCAGTTAAGGCTTTCTTATGTTGTCTTCTGTTCTAAAATCCAACAATTGTTATGAACTAATCCCCAAAACAGTAAGGCCAAAACTCCCAAATTAAAGTCTTTTCTGCACAGAAGCTTAAAAAACTTTAAAGATTTATTATGTTTAATTAAACAAAAGCTAACAAATAAAAAGCAAACATTAGTAGTTATTAGTAAGAGAAATAGCAGTCCAGTGTTCTAAAGAAACCAAATTAAAAAGAACTCAAAAAAGATTTTAAAAAAATTAAAAAATAAAACCAGGAACAAATTAACTACTGAGCCAAGTCGGTGATCCAAATAATATAAAAATCCCAAATCCCAAAACCCACAGTTAAAACCTGAGAGACACAGATGAAATAGCAAATATTTTAATTTAATTAAAGAAAGAACTAAAGGTTCTGAAGTGCACTGTTGTGAGAGCAATTAATGGCACAGCTTTCAGGCTATTTAAAACAGGAGACTGCGGCCCCAAAGATCACAGCCCTTGAGGGCAGTACTGTATCTGCTGTGATTCTCCAGGTTGTTTGAATAATTTTTGTTAAATTTATATATTACATTTTTTTCTATAATGTTATTACATTTTGACTTCTCTTTGGTGCAGCTATATTATTTACTCTTGCCATTATGGCAGTCAGTTATGTGACATACTACTACTAATGTCAGTTCCCTATAACTGTAATAAAACATGGCTGTGGTGTTTAATTGATGTCCAAAATTTTCGACTTCTCAAACAACTTCAGATATTTTTTTTGACGATTTTGCCTTTTGTTTTGATCCACAGGCTTTTAAACTTTGTAATCCTTTGTAACTACAACTTTTGATTTTTACTTTGCCTTTGGTTTTTGCATTTATTGTTTTCTTCTAGCTTACTAAGGCAATGCTTAACATCAAACTTGATTGTTTCTCACTCCTCTGGACTGAATCCAATAACTTTTCTTTGTTAGTTGTCCATTTGGGGAAAAACGATCCTTTTCATTCAAGCACTTTTTTCTACTTTGTTTTTCAAATCTGTTTTTCACCCTGCCATTTATTTGCTACTTAGTCTTTTCTGATCTGTCCTTTTTAGGAAAACACCCTGTGTTTTCCAACTTTAGAGCACTACTGCAACTCATTAGAAGTTAATGACATTAAAGAATCAATTGGCTGCATTACTAAACACAATTAAGAAAACTGTAATGATAGATAAATAACAATGAAAAGTACTTGCCAGCAAACAACACAGACACAAAGAATAAATACAACAAAATAAGAAACAAACCAAATTGAGGTGGAAGTGTAAGCTTATTTTCCAGCCCCCGTGTCAATATAAGGTACTCACCAGACTTACATTTGACACCCAATATAAGAACATATTAGAGAAACTTCACAGAAGCATTTAACACCGTGTGGGTTGTGAATTAAAATATCGCCATTTTCCAACATGAATGCCAACAAGAACAAAATAGAAGCATGTAACACTTGTTCTGTTTGGCAGGAGTGAGGTAAAAAATGATATGGTCTGTCAATACCAGTCACCTAAATGGCGTTCCCCTCAGATATGTACACTGCCTACCTCAAATCTACACAGAAACTCCTGCTTGTGTCGTAACCAGTTGAACTGTTATTTGAGAAAGTTAATACATTCAATCAAGACAGTCTGAAAGCAAAATTTATTACTCTGATATTCATGGCTATGCTAGAAGAAAAAAAAAACAGAAGGAATAAAACTATAAAGATTTTGACTGTTCCTGAAACTAAGCTCACTGACTAGTATTGGTTTTAGCAGGCCCGCTGCCAGGGGGGGTACAAACGGGACTCTGGTCCGGGGCCCTAACGGAAGGGGGCCCCTTCACACTTGATTTTTTTTTATGCTGATGTTGTGTGCGTAGATATATATTCGGACAATTATTCAAGTTACATGTAATAGAAAAGTTAAATCATTTAGCTTACAACAATACAAGTGAGTGTTTTAATAGCCGCACGCTCCACGCAAGTAGATATCGTGCTCGTGTCGTGTGAAGCACGCCTGTCAAAGGGGGCCGGCAGCGGCACGCTTCTCAAAGACAAAGGAGAGCCGACGCCGACGTCCTTGAGCTTGACGTTGAGTAGTATGTTTGTCATACAGGGTACGTGGATAATGGATTGATTTTGCTGCTGTAATTGAATACTTCTGTTTCACACACACAGGTGCTGTTCTGTCTCAGACAATAGCGATATTGTTGTGCACTATCGTGGATGTTGACGTGTATGGTGTAACAGAAGTCCGTGTCCGTAGTTTGATAATTCATTCGTTTGGGTGTTTATTGTTGCTTTTAAAACAGTGACGAGTGTGCGTTGGTCTTGTGTGTATCACTAAAAATTCTGAATCACCCGGATTTTTTGAAAACTTTGAAGTTTGATACAGGAAGTTACCATACTGATTGTACACCATGTAGATAACCCTAACCGTTAGTATATATTAAAATGTTCAGATGTTACTCCTATTCATTGCATTGGTATAATTGTACCGTTACACGTTAGATAATACATAGGCCTATCTCATTAATGTATTGTTTCAATTCCACTACGAGCTTCCATTAGCACTGGCTTTCCTTCTCGCAGTCAAACTTTGATGTGTGAGAAGGCTTAACTCATCATGTATGGTATTCATAAATGCAGCATTGTCGCTGTTGGATAAACTACATTTCAATCATTTTGTATACGTATTTGAAGGTTTTGGCATGTGGGGACCCGGGGGAAGGCAGAGGGGCCCACATGTACCCAGTTGTCTGGGGTCCAAATATATCTGGTGGCGGGCCTGGGTTTTAGTACTGGTATTTATGACACAAGAAGCATTGATTCTCCCTATCTTTTCAGGATTTGAATATTGCCTTTAATAGCATGTTATGATTCTTCATGTGGTTCTTTGTTGAATCTTTACTTGAAAAATCACCATATCATGCTGGGAAAGTGTCTTTGCATATGAAGTTGATTGTTTGTGATTTAAAAAATTTCCTAATATGTTAAAAAACTGAAATCTTTAATGTATGGTAGGCTATCTATCACTAACAGATTAAGAAACTTGAACATAGCCTCTGTTATTGTATGCAGTGAGAGTAATTTTAAAATCTGGTATTTCACAAATCTGTTACCATCTATTCATGGTTATTTACTGTATGGATCCTGTTATGGATCTAAGTAAGTGCAGGTTCTTTCTAGAACCATCATGTGAATGTGTCTTTTGGGAACCAAAATGGTTCACGTAAGGCATTGCTCTGAAGAACCACTCTGGTGCCTTTATTTTTAAGAGTGTGCATCTCTAGTTCTAAATAGAAATATTTCTATATAGGCAGAGTTACAAGATGATAAGTTCTTTAAACAGGGGTAGATGAGTTTTGTTTTTTTTGAAGCAGTCCATGCTATGAAATTGAGGTATGTCTTCTAGGTTGTATATGTTTATTATTATCATTAATCTTTTACAAATAGTCTTAGATTAGCATACCCCTGACAAGTTCTTTTTTACATATAAATATATAACTCCCCTTACATTCATCAATTTTGACTCCTAAGTTAGGGACACAGGGGGGCTGAAGTCTGTCTGCTAGCACTTGGTAGAAGGTGAGAGGCAACACAGTATGAGACTGATTATTAAATATTGCATTTATTAATACATGTTAGTGCTTTATATGATGTTAAGCTGGTCTTCAGCCAAATTTTCTTCAAAGTTTTTATTATATGTAGATAGTGTGCTTTATCACTTATTGTTTCTAAAATATCCCCAGTACCTAATATTTTAAGCTTGTGGAAATCCCTTTCAGTTGTAATTTCTATAATTTTTTAAAATATTTTGCTAATCATATAATTTTGCTTTACAATGAATTAAAAGCAGAATGAACAAGATCAATCAATGCTACATCTATAGGTTTGTTGGTTGATATTAAATGAAATTAATATATCATCTCCACTCTGCTACCTATTTTGGAGAGGTATGCAAACAAATATCCAGTGTACATTAGTTCTTTGTATGTCAAGCCTTCAAAAAAGCTTTATAGTTATGGATGAAAGTACCTGTTAAAGGAATAAATATAAAACAAAAAATGGAGGGTTATGAAAACCAATAAATTTCGAAATATAGTACATTAAATATGAATCTTCTTTATGACAATCATAAATATGCAAATCTGCAATAAAGCACTGTTTGAGATCATCTAACTAGATCTTGTGTCATAGCTCACAAAACATTTTTTTTACTTGTAACTTTTCTTAACCAATAAATAATATCAAATCACATAACTGTGCCCAAATCATTTAGATGGTTTTTAAAAAAAGGTATTTGTTCTTGGTGCTCCGGGGTCCTCCCACAGTCCAAAGACATACAGGTTTGGTGGATTGGCAAATCTAAATTGTCCCTAGTGTGTGCTTGGTGTGTGTGTGTGTGCGCGCGTCCTGCGGTGCCCTACCCGGGGTTTGTTTCCTGCCTTGTGCCCTGTGTTGGCTGGGATTGGCTCCAGCAGACCCCCGTGACCCTGTAGTTAGGAAGTAGCGGGTTGGATAATGGATGGATGGATGGATATTTGTTCTTTGTAATAGTCTTCTATAATTTTTTTCAATGTTGGCCACTTAGTAGTGGGACTGTATGATTTTTTTTGGTGGCCACATAGATAGCATCAACAGGCATTCAGTAAACTGAGATCAGTGATTAGGCAAAAACTGTACAAAATAGGTACATGGGATTATGGTCAAGGGATCTAAAGCCTCTAGGAAGAGGCCAAAATGGGAATCCTTCTAAAAAAGTAGGATTAGAATAAGTGGTAAACTAAATATAAAGAAAAAAAGATACCAGAAAATTCACTCATAAATGAATGCTATGTATATGAAATAAATACTATAAGTGCCATACTGTGAGATGCCATGCTCAAGTAATATGAGATGAAAAATCTATAATCCCCTCAGTTGGAGTAATTTAAATATTTCAGTCATTTTCTGATAAACCATTTTTTTTTCTAGTGCAGCAAAATGTATTCAGTGTGTCAAACTTTTTGAGATTTGATAGAAAAGGGTGGAAGGTTAAAATTGTCTGGAAATAAAAACATATTGTACAGTATTTTAATTTTATAATTATTAAATTTTCATCATTTGATTTGTGATGTGTGACTTCATAAAGTGTTGCTGTCTTGAAACTCATCTACTATGAAGGCACAGTTAACTAGTGATTACAACCTATGCTTGTATGTGCAGGGTATGTCACATGCAGTTATTTTGTGACTTAGGCCAAACTTATTAGTGCACCAACCGACTGTTTGGTAGCTAACCTGTGCAGCTGGGTTCCCCCCCCCTTATGATATGCGCCCTAGGCGAATGCCTAGTTCATCTTAATGGTGGCAATGGCCCTGGTCACAGGGCATGGTCATGTGATACTGGCAGGCTTCTTATATAAGGCAAGGCTAAGTCACATGTGCAATAATTTCTGCAATTTAAAGAACGAAAAACTCAGCAGCGAGAAAAAATCCAATTTATTTACATCTTACTAACATGCTGAAAGATTGTCAAAGATTCAAGTGTGATGTCACAGGTATCCTTAGGATATATCATTAAATGGTTCCTTACTGGTGAAAAGTCTTTAATAGTAAAACATCTGGAATTTATACCATCTGTCTGAATCTGTTTCATTATAGTCTAGTGTAACCAAAGGGCCTCTATTAACTAAATACATGTTTAAATATAATTAAACAGATCCAGGATGTCTCAAAAAAATTACTAAGTTTAGAAAAAAAATGTCTTTTCAGCATTCAGGAGTGTGGTGTGCATGTAGCAAATGTCAAATCTACATCAAAAACCAAGCTCTCTACAGTATACACTGTAACATGAAGTTAAACACTCTAATGAATGCATTTTTGAGATCCCCTGTAAAGTATATATAAAACATCATACTAACAAAAAAATTAAAAACGTCTTTTCAAACAAGGGTGCAAGATTCATATGACATTCGATTCTCATCGTACATGGCCTATGGCTTATCTTTCAGTTAGAAGGGGCAGGCCTGCTTACTCTTTTTATGTCTGAACAAAACAAGCCTGCTCTCTTCACAGATGCCACCCTGTGAGTCCCCTCCCTACCAAATTTCTCAGTCAAAGCTTAATAAATGCTTACAGTGGATGCCTATTTAAAGCATGTCTTTTTGAAGGATTACTTTGGATAGGGTTGCTAGCAGCTGGCAGAAATCTGGTACTGATTGTTCTTCATAGAATTTTCTCACTCACCACTACTGTGTATCTATTCACGGAATTGCTTGCAATTTGCATAATAAGACTTACCATTTAAATTGGCATCCTTATTATCTGACAGCTTTTCTATTGTTGAAAAATTCTTGTTCAGCTGTCTTAAATAGTATGTGTCTCTGATGACTCCCTATGTGTCTGGAAAGGACAGAAGTGTGATTTTCCCCTTTTATCAGTTTAATGGAGCATATTTTTATTTCCTTATGAAAGTGGGGGTGAGGTACTCACTGGTCAGGATGAACAAACTATCTAATATAAGTAGAGTGAACTACCTGGTAACATTTGCTGTCAACTTTTGGATTAGGTCTCAGTTATTTTATTATTCGAATCATAGAAGTGGATTACAGGCACTGCTACAAAACATACGGTAATGTATGGAATAAGGAAAAAACAGAAAATTACAAAGATTCCCTGAAGAGAGAATTATGATGGATAAGAAAGGAGCTAGTACATTCGAAACTGAAATGACTACATAATTATGAAAAAATGCTGCAAAATTATAGATTGCAGTGAATCATTTTAGAAATGTGGATTGGAAGAAGGCAAGAGAATATTGGAGAATTTGAGCTGCAGAAGGAACCACTGTGAGTAACCAATATTGACTCAAAAAGGGCAAAAGTAAAAGACAGATAAAAAGAATATCGTGCCATTGTGAAGTTGTTTGAATAAATCAGCAGACCTAGCTGTGCAGTGAACTCTGTGCCATGTCTAATGTGAAAGTTGGGGAAGAAATCTAACGGGAATGAAAGGAAATAAATAATAGGTGCTGGTTTAAGAAATGGAAATTGGAAAGCAAACAATCCATCCATTAATTTATTGATCCTGCTGGAACCAATTTTAAGTTTACTGGAAATTGGAGTATATCTTGTAGTATCTGGTGCAAGACAGAATTACAAATCAATCATGGGGTGCCAGTTCTATTCAGGGAAAACTCATGTTCGCACCTTCATGTTCTTTTGTGAGTCCAGACTCATCAGTCAACTTAACATGTATATCTTTGGAAAAGGGGGGGGGATGGGGGGGAAGCTAGGGTCTGATGTTCATCTTATGTTCTTATTGGCTTTCCTCCTGGCACCTTGGTTTTCCTCCCACATTTCAAAGATATGCGTGTGAGGCAAAATGCTAACCACTGTGTCTGCCTTCTGTTTAATTGTGATTAAAATAATTAATATACTATTAGAGTATTCTTTTATACTGTACTGACCATTTTCAAAGTTTTGTTTTCAGTCTTATTGCAGTCATTCAAACAAGTAGCCACACACATCTAATGAAATGTAAATATCAATAATGTTCATCATCATTGACATAAGAACATAAAAAGTTTGACAACAAGACCTTTAAGTCCATTAAGCTTGTTTGGTCTACATATCGCTACGTTATCCCAGTATCTTTTTAAGATACATTTTAAATGTAGTCAAGATTTCTGTTTCAACCACATGACAGTTTTTTTTCAGATTCTCTCATGTCTTTGTCTGAAGTGATGTTTCTTAAATGTACATCTCTTTCATTTCTGCTATTGTCCTTTAGTATGACCCTTTATGTAAGTAAAATAATTCTGGAGGATCAACTTTAGTGATGCCTTTGAGAAGCTGATTGACTCAGATTTGATTATTTTATATCACACACATGGATTGGATTTGGTTTCTTTAGATTTTTTTTTTTTTTTGTTATTTCTTTACTTTTTTTTGTTTTTATTTGTTTGTAATCACATACTTGTTTAAAATAACAATCAACAGACATGGAGACAAATTACATACCATCAAACTTATAAGAAGCTGCTGCAGTTAGGTTTGAAATTTATGCCTGCTGTTCACATCACTGAAGTGTTGAAATATTTGGGCTAAGTGAAGGAAGTACAACAGACACAGAAGATTAGATGTTGTCATTTCTGATGGTTCCTTTGGATGCTGGCTATTTTTACAGCAGAGTAAGATGTGTACTATAAAATGTGTACAATGACAGAGAGTGGAAATTCAGAAATCACATTTCAGCTCACGTCTTGAAATAGCCTTCTGGATTGAGAAACCACCATCCAGGTAGTCATACAGGCACTGAGTACAGATCTTCTGATTTAAAAGTTTTTTCTCAGCTATTGAATCTGGTAGATAACTTTAGAGAACATTAAAAATGACCAAAGGCTATAACTGAGTATTGTCTCAGTGTAAACGTGCATTGCATAGAAATCATGGCAATAAACAAATAATGGACTCTGTTGTTCTTATGACAAAATGAAAAACACACACCAGAATGTTGATAATAATTTTTCTTAATAATAGCAAACAGCTTATTTAGAGTAGATTTTAAATTAATTTGGTGTCTAGTGTAACTTTGTGGATAAAATATATAAAATTATTCCACTTGCCACTTGAGTTTTTATCATGAGCTACACTAAGCAAATTTCTAGTCATTGGGTAATATGTTAGTTACGGGTTGAACTGAAATGAAAATAAAATGAGTTTGCAAAGATACCCTATGATAACATAATTTCATGGTAAGAACAATACACATTTAAACTATTGTGGTTAATTGCAGTCTTTTCTTACATAGTGCTGGACTCCATATGTATACTTTGGAGTATACATATGCACTTTGGAAAACTATATAAGTTATCATTTCAGTAGTAGCAACTTGTTGTTTCTATGATATCACATTTCAAACATATTTGTTCATTCCCTGTGCTTTTAAAACATTCCCACAAAGTAAAGCATAGTTTTTTTTAAGTAAGGCAATTGAAACCATGCATTATGGTGGTATAATTTATACTTAGTATTCTTTTCTGACTGTTCTTAGTATAAAGAATGCTGTAAATAAATTTACAGTGTATTAAAGGGCCAGGCCAAAAGTGGCAAAAATTCTTAACCCTGGTATTGTCATCTTTCAAGTACCAGGAATGACACTGTACCGTACATTCAAAATTTGTAGAGATCTGCCATATTGAAGTAGAACTGGTATCAATGTTTAGCTTGTTTATAACAGTTGCATTAATGTGATCTATGTACTAAGTGAGCATACAAGGAGCTAAAATGCTAAGGGGCACAAAAGTCATTCCTTCTTTGCAGTTTAAAACTAAGAATAAGTCTGCTGGCAGTTGAGTTCAAAGTGATGTCAAAGATTTTATGTTACATGTTAACCAATCCAGAATGTACTCTCCTTCATAGTAATGTGATTCAAGCTCAGTCTAGATTCCACTCTTCATAAGGTAACACATTTTCTGCCCTGCACCAAGCCCTAATTTATTCTTAATTCCTGGAAGGCATTTCCACACTCGGCTGACTTTCTTCAGACACTACTGTGCCATCATGTGATGTTACGTACTGAGTTAAATGACCAGGCTATGAAACTTCTACCAAGTGCTTAATTGTAGAATATGGCTTTGAAAAGTACAAAAACATATTTTAAGTAAAGAATGCATTGAGTGAGTGTCCAGGAGATTCTTTCTGGGAAGCAATGATGCCTTAGATATAAAGTGCAGATCAAGATAAAGGAGATGCTTTATTACTATTCAGGGGGAGACACTAGCAATTCTTTACATGTCAGTCTTTAGAGAATGTATCGATTTATACATAGTTAAATACAAAGACAGTTATGTCAAATAAAGATGCCGTTTTTTTAGCAAAACTAACCAGAGACTGAGCGATCCTACAGTAGACAGCTTAATTAGAGCTTTTTTTTCCCCCAAAGACTAACCTCGTTTCAATCTCTGAAGTAAGAAACAATGAGAGGGAAGCCTGACAAAGTCATAAATATTCATCTTCAATAGCTGACTGTAACTCTCATTGTTGTCTACACCAATATTCATCTTATTTTAAATCCGACATTTTATGATCTTAGGTTTTATGTAGCTTTTTGTGCTATAAATTGTTTGCTTTTTTTGGTTTTTTTGTTCTGTTCTGCCAAATAAATGTTTGTATTCATGAATGGAAAGCACTTTGTGATCGCACTTAATGCTTACTTAATGTTTAAAAATTGCATTTTTTAAAATAAAGCCATCCTTCAGTCTTTTATTGAAGATGGATTTTAAGATCAGTGTCCATTACAATGTATACATTTTTATTTTCCCTACATATACTGAAGGCATATATTGGGAAATTATTGTAATGGGGTCAAAGTTTAAGTAAGGGATTTTCACATTGTAGGTATCCCTGAGGGTGGCACGGTGGCGCAGTGGGTAGCGCTGCTGCCTCGCAGTTAGGAGACCCGGGTTCACTTCCCTGTGTGGAGTTTGCATGTTCTCCCCGTGTCTGCATGGGTTTCCTCCCACACTCCAAAGACATGCAGGTTAGGTGCATTGGCGATTCTAAATTGTCCCTAATGTGAGCTTGGTGTGTGTGTGTGCAACCTGTGGTGGGCTGGTACCCTGTGCCTGGGGTTTGTTTCCTGCCTTGCGCCCTGTGTTGGCTGGGATTGGCTCCCTGCCCTGTAGTTAGGATAAAGCGGGTTGGATAAGGGATGGATGGTATCCCTGAACATATATTGACCATAATTAGAAAGGTATCTGTGTTTAGTGTCAGTCTATGTGTAAGGATGCAAATCTGTTGACATGATACATCAGAAACAACTCAGTTAGAAGGAATCTTGGCACAGTTATTAGCAAAACAAGTTGTTTTTAAACTAAATTGCTCTACAGAGAAAATAGTTATGGCTTTTTCTGTACTATGGGTTGCAGCATTCTACAGTAAACATTGTAGTATGGTGGGGGGAAAATCACGCGCGTTAAATGAGACTGTCTGTTAATGGTGGCACAAGCGGGTAAGTACCTTGTCCTGTGACACACAGTGAGCTTGAGACACTGATTGAAATCCAAAGTGTGGTGTAGTGGCTTTGTAACAGAGAGTACATGCTGCATAATGTTCAGGTAACTGCTTCTCTTTTTCAAAATATTACAATGTTGCTTTACTGGAAGCTGTCAATGGAACCCACCCACCAGGGTTGCACAAGCCAGTGTGGCCTTAGTGCTGGTCCCAAGCCCAGGTGACTTGGGAGGGTTGCATTAGGAGGGGTATCCAGCATAGAACTTGTCACAAATCAAACATGTAGATGAGAAATAGAATGTCCATACCGGATTGGTCAAAGTCCGGGTTACCAACGATGACCACTGATGCAGCTCTCCGGCAGGGTATTGGCAGAAACTATGCCACTGCAGGACAAAGAAGGTGAAGGAGAGCAAGAGGGGGAAAGCAGGTTCAAAAACAATGGGAGACGAGGAAGGGAAAGAGTGTAGAGGTCAGATTCTGAACATTGAATGTTGGCACTATGACTGGTAAAGGGAAGGAGCTGACCAATATGATAGAGGAGGCCAAGTGGAAAGGGGTAAGGCCAGAAGCATCAAAGGTGGATGCAAACTGTTCTGCCATTATATGGATGGGAAGAGAAATGGGGTAGTGATATTTGTGAAGGAAGATTATGTTAGGACTGTTTTGGAGGTGAAGAGAATGATGAGCATAAAGTTGGAAATCGAAGGGGTAATGTTAAATGTCATCAGCGCATATGCTCTACAAGTGGGATGTGAGATAGTGGAGAAAGAAGATTTCTGGAATAAGTTAGGTGAAATTGTGGAGAGCATACTCAAAGAAGAAAAAGTGGTGATCGGAATGGATCTTAACGGGCACGTTGGCAAAGGGAACAGTTGTGACAAGGGGCTAATGGGCAGGTATAGTGTTAAGGAGGGAAATGTTGAAGGGCAGCTGGTGGTTGACTTTGCAAAAATGATGGAAATAGTGGTGGTCAATGCATATTTTAAGAAGAAGGAGGAGCACAGGGTGACATGTGAAGGTGGAGGTAGGTGCTCACAGGTGGACTATGTTCTATGTAGGAAATGCAATATAAAAGAGATTTGAAACTGTAAGATGGTGGCAGGGGATAGTGTAGCTAGGCAGCATTAATTGGTGGTATGCAAGATGAATTTCGAGTTGAAAAAAGAAAGACAATGAGAATGGAACCAATGATCAGGTGGCAGAAGCTGAAAGAGGAACACTATTATGTGAAATTCAGAGAGGAAGTGAGACAGGTGCTGGGTGGTGGTGAAGACATGATAGGTAATTGGAACACCACAGCTGAAGTGGTAAGGGAGAGAGATACAGTTGTCAACAGGGTTTCGTGTCCGTCCAAGTGGGAAGAACCTATTTTTTGTATAGAAAAAATATTGTAAACAAATCCAGACCTGTAAATGCCCCGCACCCACACAGACACTCAACTGGAGGTGGAAGGAGAGGAAATATTTGTATGGTTGTTGGCTGTGCCTCATTGTTAATGTGCTTGATGGATTAAAAATTAATTATCTGAACCCATGACTGTGTTGGGTATTATTGGGTCTGGGGTTTGGGGCTCAGTGGCACCCCCTACTGGTTACAGGCCAAACATCTCTCAGGAAAAGTGATCTTTTACTTTCTGAATTTCCATTGAAAACCATGTTTTAAGTCATTTAAATAAATGTTTTTTGTGCAATGTTCCTTGACTGAATTGGATTATATAGCAGATTTTGATATAATAATTTTTAATTAAACATAAACATATGTTTATGCTACCATTATAAACTGTATAGTCCTTTTTTCATTTTAATGAAGGGTCACATTGAAAGCCTGATAGTCTGTATAAATCTTGAGACAAATTAACTTTTTTCCATCTATATATCTAAAAAAAATCAGTGGCCATCTTTAGGCAAGATGTCTTGGCCTGAGTTCCCTCAAAAGCTTGAATATTGTAATCTTTTTAGTTAGCCAAAAAAGGTGTCAGTTTGCTTGACTTCTCATTACATCCGTAATGGCTAACATGGTACAACACAAAAACAATTTTTTTTTAATTTAATATTGATCTTCCTTCATGTAACATTTTACATTTCTTTATAATAGATTCATTGTGATGTGTGTAGTATCTGCCTGAGTGGGAAATCTGTATAGTATGATCAACATTTACATATATACTGAAAAACATTTTATGATCTTTAAAAATTGTTTTATATTATATCTGAAAATATGGCTATTTCAAGATAGCATAAAAGCACTGTATTTTAGATATCTCAAATGTGTTTAAAATTGAGAAAAGTACTATATAAATGTAAAGAATTATTATTATTGTTATTATTATTATTATTATTAAAATATCTTGCAATGGTATCCTGGTTATTCTCCATTATCGGAAATATATTTTAAGATATGATATATATTTCAAGCTATCTTAAAAATAACTATTTTGTGTATTTTGAAATATTAGAAATGCAATTCAAGATATCTTAGAAAGATCTGTAAAAATTGTCAGTGCTTTTAATGGGACTTCCTCTCATTTCTCGATAAGAAGTTGAACTTTCAGCATATGCACAGTAAATTATATTAAAATATCTCAGAATCTATTTGAGATATCCCCAAATGCACAGGAAACTATATTAAGATGTCTGAAAATGTACTCAAGATATCTTAAAATGCATTTCAGATAGTCTTCACTTTGACTGAGGTTTATGATGTCTAAAATATGTTTTAAATATCTCAAATCCATCTTAAAATGGATTTCTGCTCTATTTGAGATATCTTAAAATTCATTTCAAGATATCTGCAATTTATTTTACAATATCTTTAAAAACAAAGGAAGTTAGTCAAGATAATTTTCACATCTAAAATACAATTAAGGATATCTTGAAGTAGTCCCTTGTTTATGTCAGAAATACATTTCAAAATGTCTCAAAAGAGCTTCCTGTGCATTTCAAGATATTTTATTAAACAATATCTTAAAACAGACATGAAGTCTTTTTGAAAGAAGAAGAAATTTTACAGGAAGTGATTTTGGGATATCTCATAATAAATTTTAGATATCCTAAAATGGTCAGTATTAGATACATCTCAAGATGTATCTGGAATAGACAGGAAGTTATCTGAAAATGTATTTGAGATATCCTCAGATATAAAGATATCTGAAAAGGTGATCTGCATTTTAAGATAACTAACATTTTTTTTTAGATATCTCTAAATTTTAATTTGGCATACAACAGACCTGGTCTGTCCATAATGATTCTACTGATTATCTGATGACATACCTAATGTCTCCAGTAAATGCACCATGCTTATTACTTAGTTATTTATAAATGGAAACTATTTGAATTTAGAATTAAGTAGGTAGATATCTCTTGCATAGAAATCAAGCTCCTATAACAACCTGCTTTTTTTTTTTAATAAAAAAGACAAAATGCAAAACACACAGGCAGCCCCTGCACCACCAAACCCCTGCTACTGCATAATCGCTGCCTTACCTCTGCAACCTGATAAATCTACCTGCCTGGCTTATTGTATATCATATTTATTAACTTACTGTATATACCCTTTTCACTCCATTCATCCATCCACTTAATTTATTGTTTTTGTAAATTTGGAAATAGGAAATATTTTTGCAATAGTTGAATTACATTAAACCAAAGCATAATAAACTTTAAGCACCTGAACATATCGTTGTGGGTGCCTTTTAGTGCACTTTTCTTGTCCTTCAATAGTAAGATGCCCACCTGTGACTTTTTGTGCTGTGTAGTGCACAAAATATTTAAGTTGCAATAAGACTACTGAGCTAAAGGATAAAATAAAACATACATTTGCTAAGGTCCTACTAGCTACAATGTTAAACTTATTAGCTCATGCAAAATTTCTTTTGAAAAAATGTTTGTGTGGGATAAATCAGTAAATCAGCTTTGTGCTTAGTTAAAGAAACAAACAAATGCAGGTGCATTCGTAGAAAAGAAATGAGTGGATGGACGTGTGGCAGTTGCAGCAGAGTCGTCTTAAGATCTTTATAGTGGCACCCCATTTTGGGGGGACTGCCCGAATCTTCTGCTCTCTGTTCTTTTCTGCTACATAAAAACCTTATTCCTTTGATCAATAGGGTAAGGCTAATTCTTTCTGCAATAAGTGCATACTAAAACATGTTTATTTATGAATCACTGGCAGAATGTTGGATGGAGTAGAAGTTTTTCATTTCTCCACATGACTACATAACTGGGTCAGTTAAGATGAGATGATGATTCGAAATGAAAACAGGCAGGCACTGCATGTCTCCTGGATTAGCGTCACTCTGTACTCTTCTTGCAAGATGGCAGACTTAGCAAAGAAATGTGAGGAGTGAATATTGTGTTCTTCTGTTTTGTTCAATTTATTGTAGACTGAAATCATCCTGTCAGCAGGAGCAGAGAGGCAGGGTTAATCTGTCTGTGCTGTGGCTCAGCAGTCAGGGGGTTAATCTGGCTTATGATGGTAATTATAATGATGGTGTACTGTCTGTAGAGAGGAAAAAAAAGAGAAAGGGCCTGGCAAAGCCTACTAGCCTGCTCAGTGGGAGGAGCCAGAGAGTGCTAGTGGGATCCTTCTGCTGACCTTGGAGTGAGCCGGGAAGAGGGAAAAATAGACAGAGGGAGAGAGAGAGAGAGAGTGTGTGAACTACGCTCTGCTGCTAAATGTGAGTACGGAGTGTCTCAACTCTCTGTGGCAGCCAGCAGCAAACGGCAATCCAGGAACATGCACAAGGACTGAGACTGACAGACACAGTAAGTACAGACCTCTATGCTTTCATTTTTCTCATGTTGCAGTCTGTAATGTCTTAGGCTGTATTTCTGCTGCTGAGGCACTGGCATCACATTATGCCCGGGCAGCCCTGTCTGCATGAGCACATCAGGCCAAATGTATGTTTTCCCCTGCCTCTTGAAGAATGATGCTGGCACTGTGGGAAGCCATTCTTTTTGTAGGAGGATTGTATTTTCTGGATGGAGGCAATAGCTGGAATCTCAAATCACATAATACCCAGAACACTGAGTGTTGCCTTGTATATTCTCTTATTTGTTAAAATGACTTTGTGTAAAATGATGAAAGGAGCCTATTTATTGCACTGCGGCTTACAGTATGACACACAGGGTAAACAGGTATGCAAACAGTTCAGAGTGTTTGGCAATAGAGATGTAGAGTACAGTGTGTAGTGTACAGCGTCTTACTCCAAAATTCAGCTATAAAAGGATAACTTGAAATAATCGTATTAGAGTTGTTAGCGGCTGAAGATCACAAGGAGCTAAGTGAACGTAGATGATGCCTTGCTCTTCTTATGCAGTAGTATTCTGCAGCAGCTGCTTTAACAACAGGGGCTCTTTGGAGTATGTTTTGTTTCTTGTCTGAATATGTTGTTATGATTTTCTTTCTGTCTTTGCAGCTGTTGCTTAAAATATCTTGAATCGTTTAATGACATTACGCTTGTAATGGAATAAGACTTGAATAAAAAATCATCTACTGAACATTCTTCTGGCTTTACAATTTACATCTCTTCATGTTGATTTTTCCTTTATGTAAAGCACTGATGGTATATGTTCTGTACTTTTATTGTTGGATTTCATTTGCTTTGTATGTGATTGTATATATATAATCACACACACACATATATACATATATGTATATATATATATATATTGTGACGGACAGCCGGGTCCCATGCCCGGCCGGGACGCCTCTGCTGCATACGTCCCGGGGGAGCCACCATGGACAGTGCAATGCCTCCCCCGGGGCGCCTGGGGGCAGCCTCCCTGGCCGTGGGTCCTTCCTCAGTCTCCCCCGTGGCTCCATGGGACATGGAGTCCACCACAGCCCGGTTGGGAGATGGGGTGGCCGCTAGGGGGTGCTGCGGACGACCAGCCACCACGCTGGATGGTTTATCAGCCCCACCCGGAGGTGCAATTAAGACCAGCTGGTCAGGCACCTGGAGCACTTCCGGGTGGGCTATAAAGCAGGCAACCTCCCTCCATTCTGGGCCAGAATCGGGAGGAAGAGGACGAGGTTGCCTGGGAGGAGTGGTGGTGCCAGGAAGGGTTGTTGGAGCGGTGTTTTTGTGGTTTTGGGACTGTGTTGGGCCTGTGGAACATGGGAAAGATCTGCGCCCATGGGTGAAGAAAAAAATAAAAAGCCTGTTTATTTTACACATGCCTCTGCATAGTCTGTGCCGAGTCGGGCGCTATATAGCGCCTTTCCACAATATATATACACACACATATGCACATGCACACACACACATACATGCATAGATATATACATATGTAGCAATTAAGTAAAAAATTAAGTATTTACAACATTCAATTCAATTTAACTTACTCTTGCACACCAATTCTTTACATTTACATTCCTTTAATATATACAGTTTATGAATGTCAAGTTTTGCAAAGTTCCCACCATTATATGTAATACACTTATTTTGCTGCATACTTTTCAATTCCTTCTCTTCCTGTTCAAAATCAAATTATTTCTCCAGGAGTTTAAAATAAATTGTGTTTAGGCTACAGTTTTATTATTTTCTTTTGGTGGTGACATACTATATACAGTGCCAGATAGAGATGGACACTGCTTTAGGACCAGAAGTTTCAATTCACAAGTGCACTGCCATATAGGCGTTAGTCTGTTTTGGAGCGCCTTGAATCTAAACTATTTACTCGCATAGCAATGATTGTGCATTTGCAAAACTTAATTGTACTCTGTGCATGCTCATCACCACATAAATAATTATAGGATGGCATGATTACATTTCATCACAAATTAATTCCAAGGTCTGTCATTGTAATTAAATATAGGTCATCCATTCCTTGCTGTTAAATGACTCCGAAATCACACATCCTCACTAGTCCCGAATTCTCTGTCTCCTGAGCATACTGTTCTGCTCAGTATGGACTTGTAATGGTGCTTGACATGAGAATATTTTACAGTGTAGTGACAGCACTGACTCCAAAGATAACAACCAATGCTGGATCTTTGGGTTTACAGAAGATGTGCATTTGCTCAGCCTTTTGAAACCCTGATGTGCAGAATCCAGGATGATTGGGAGAGAGCTAGATATGGATTGCCATCACAGGTTTGTGATGAGTCGCACTGCTCAAAAAGGTTTGAGATGTGAATGGCATCACCAGTAAGGATTGCAAATGATGGCACATGCAAGTATTTGGCATGTTAATCTATTACAGTGAGGTGGTGACATCACACCCTGCCCCAGAATAGCACAACTTTTGTGTCCAGTGTGTGACAAGACTGAGAGAGTGATGACCAAGATTTGGATTCAGATCTTTGATGAGATCTATAGTAACCTTTACGTGTAAACCCATGCTCTGTTGTACTGGTGTAAATTTGTTGGATATCTTTTACTGTAGATGGTTAATTCACGTTGAGGAATAACAATTTTTTGTATGTGAAAATAATATCAGTCATTTAGATTCCTACTACATGTGGCCTGTGGTGGGAGGACTAAAACTTCATCTCAGATGTGGAATAAAGGGCAAATCAGTACTCACTTATACATAGGTTAAATGAAGTCACTGCAAATTATATATATAAAATTATACAGTAGTATAAGTGATGTTGGTGTTGCTTGCTTAGCAAATTAAGCAAAGGCATTCTTATGAATTACTTTTCCTTCCATTTTAAAGTCATCTGCCCAATTATAATATTATTTGCAGTATAAAAAGCCCTGTGCAGCATGTATCAAATGTGGACACTTGATTGCTGTCTGGCACTAGTGTGGAGACATTACAGAATTGTGAGTATTCTTGTATGCAGCAAAAGCCAAATATGATGTTTCCTGAGGTCTGTAGTGTCCTGGTAGGTAACATGTAATTTCAAGTTATTTTTATTTTGCTCAGCTGATCAAACAATTTTTACTTTACTTTTTACCTTTTCTAATACATCCCCTCATAATTTTACTTATTGCCTTTCATATTATGCATGCTTCTAAAGCAAATTACATTTACAGCATGCGTTATATGATTCGAGCATTGGGAGCTCAGATAGACTAACTGACCTGCTCTCGGTCGTGTACTAATAAAGTTACTACCTGTAACCTAGAGCCTTAGACAGTTGGCCAAGATTTCTGCTTGCATTGAAGTGTATTACTTTAACACCTTCCTAGAATAAACAGAGATTCAAAGAATATCTGTCCACAGATCTGCTTTTTGCAGTTACCATGTGCTGTATTAATCATTAAAAATATCCAAACATTGTAATGTGTCATCATTTCAGCAGGCTATCAGGGTTAGAGAACAGTGCTTAATAGATATTCACATTATATTAATGCTGCCATAATAATGCAGCAGCAGCAGACAACATTGTGTTGTTGCATTTTGCCAAGACTTGCTAAATTTAGGGATATGAGAAAACTTCACTCATTCATTTACATGTGCAAATAAACACTTCAAAAGGGTGCATTTACCAATGGCCCTTCTTAAAAACTTTGGTAACAGTTTACTTCTAAATAACCAATCCGTCCATTTTAAATATGTAAAAGTTTGTGTCTTGCCGTTGTTGAAAGAACTTGCCATGTGATATCTTGTGCCAAGAATGAAGGAAGCCTGAAAGAAATTTAACATATTTCTGGAAAAATATAAAGTGAACATACAGTAAATCTTATCTGTTTAAATATAAGATTAATACCAAAGCCTATTGAAGACTCTTCCTGGCAAAGTAGAGAAAATACAATTATCTCAAACTCCAAACTTAATACAGGATGAACATCCATCATTCAGAGCTTTATTGCCTAATAATTTTAAAATGAAGATGTCATAGGCCATATGTACTGTATCATGTTCTGTGTAATTATACAGGTCAGTACTTTGTAATCCAGGGCAGATTTACAAAATAGTTTAATAGGCCTTTTTAACATGATGAACTTTAGCTTTACTATTGCTAACAGTGTTAGAGCATCAAGTTTGGATTTAGGATTATATATGTGGCTCTTATATATATGTATGAAAACTCTTGTACTTGGTTGCATGCCATTTTAAATCTCACAACCTAATAAAATTCTAATCTTTTTCATTTATCTGACCTAAAACATCACATGCTTTATCATACCTCCATGGTAAAGAAGAGTCTTCTTCTGTGAAAAATTGGAGTCATGCTTTCAGACTACATCAGCGTCACCGAGTTACCCAAAGGCGTGTACTATACTATATAAGCAGTAAGCATCATCTCCCTTTTTATTGTACATCTGTCAATCCATCCTTTGACCTTCCTTTTTAAATTAACATATTGTGGAAAGCAATTTTGCAATCTCTGAATCATTGTGAATGAATCAGAATCCAACTTTAAACAGGACATAAGTCCATTACAGGTCACACTCACAGACACTCCTTTTAAGCAAATTAATAGATGTCAGTTAGTCTAACATTCTTGTCTTCAGGATATTTGAGGAAACAGGTAAATCAGGTGAAAACCACATATAATAAATACAGTGAGAATGTACCAACTCCTCAAAGAAACTGATGAGGCTGGATATTAAGACCAGGTGCATTGAGCTCACCATAAGTATTTCATGTAACCTGTGAGAGAGTATAATTAAAGAAGCTAGTTGTTATTTTTGACTTATCTCAAGATGCATTTGTTTTTTTATGATTTATTTTTATATTGGTTAGAATTGTCTCTACGTAGGCCATTAGTTTAAAACATGTCTACCCCCAAAGGTGCTATCCTTTATATTGTACCTTTACATTGATAACTTGTTTACAGGTATTTGTCAGATATTGGTTTGCTTACTTACTTCATCTTTTCAACTTCTATGACCTAGAGAAAACCTGGCCAGTACTTTGACTTATTTCCAGCTTAAGAAACTATCAGGTGAAATTGAGTTTGATATATCTGCAGTAACATGGGGATTGGCTTTATAAGTAATGGTTGCTTTGTCTATTGTAGTTTTGTTTTGTAGCCTAATTTCCAAATGGCTTTTCTGAACAGTCATTAATAATAAATGGGGTATAAGTTTTATTTTTACCTTAAATTCTGTACTTTTTGAAAACAAAGCCAATGATAGTATTGCAAAGGTTCTTTCACTACTACTTGTCTTCTTGTCCATTTCTTCAGCCTCACATGAGAAGCCAGAAATTCTTCACCTCACTGAGACTGTAGAAGTAAATATAGTAGACATTCATAATTTCAACCTGCATTAACAGCATTTGAGAACACATTTCAACGAAAGTGTATATTCATATAAGTTACAGTATAATTGGGAAACAACATTTTAAGTTTTTTCTTCTACCGCAAAGGTTCTTCTGTGCTCGGCTAATCAATAGATTAAGTCACAAGGGAGACATAATGTGCTTCCTGTTGTGTCTTTGTGAAATATTTATTTTTGTGGCAATTTCAGTACCACCAGCAATAACACATGTAATAGAGAAAGCAGTCATAATGTTTGTGTATTGTTTGTGTGTAATGTTTTGCATATGTATAATGCAGAATACGATAATAGCCAGTGTCTTAGAAAGCAGGCAGTGTGTTGCTGGGGAATTTCTCAGTAATGTGCAGAATTGCTCACACTGACACAAACTGATTAGATGGCCACATTCCAAGGGAGGATTTATACTTACATTTACATCTGTAAAATATGTCCTTACAAGGCCTTATGGGATTATTGAAATCAGATTTTAGATCTGTAAAAGTGACTACCTAAGACTAAGCCTCAAACTGATCAATCAACATCAGAAAAGATGCATTTTTAGAAAACATTGGAGGTATCATCAATGGAAAGTTATGAGCTATGAATGACATCAGAAAGTGAGTGTCCTTATCTTGAGCTGACAGATTAATTATCCTGTATTTCCCTGTTCCCAATTGCTTGCCTGTAAAGTGAATCAAATTAACTGGATTTGCAATATAAATATTTTAGGTATTTTCTACTTTCCAGGATCACGTGTAATATAAAATTAACCTTACTTGTAATTTCCGTAACTGAAAATAGTGCAGTGTAAAGGATGTGATTGATGATAATTTTGCAATTTTTGTAAATGTTCCCCAGGCCACTAGAGGACGCTGGTGGATGGACTTGCATGACTACAGAGGGAGAGTACAGAAAGCCTGGCTGTCTCAATCACTCTCTATAGCATGGGGAGCCTGCAACGAATCCTGATGCTGTTGGGAGACTTTTTAAGGAGAGGCTTTTTAATGGTAGCTAGGTAACCTGCAGGAATTTATGAAGGATTACCCAAAATTGTTCCCGGACCTGATCCAACCAATACAATGGGGAAGGTAGCCGGTGATAGGGGCTCAACAGGTAGGAGGAAGGAAAGTGCCCATTTCTGGTGAGAACACCAAAGTGTTAATGGGCTCGCTACCCCTTGGAATGGTCAGACATTATGTGTGTTTAATGGGAATACTTGCTTTATGTATTCTTCTTTTCCCTGCTCAGTTGGTTTACTTGTTTTCTTAATAACATCCCTTTTATTATTTTGATCATGCATAGGATTTGGTGATTTTTTGTTGTTTATTTATTTCACCTTATACAATTTCTTGTAATAGGAATTTGTTAGTTTTTGCATACTCCTTGGGGTCAGAGCGCAGGGTCAGCCATTGTACAGCGCCCCTGGAGCAATTGCAGGTTAAGGGCCCTGCTCAAGGGCCCAGCAGAGTAGGATCTCTTTTGGCAGTGATGAGGATTCAAACCAGCAACCTTCTGGATACCAGTGCAGATCCTTAGCCTGAAAGCCACCACTCCGCCCATGAATGCCCCAAAAGTCCACAGCAGTTTGCCTTCTCCTATTTCAAGAAGTGAATTTCATAGGAGAATCTTAACTGTAAACCTTTCTCATACTTTCCTCTTTGAAAATTCTTTTCTTTGTCTCCTTACACCTCAGGATGTTTGTGAAAGCTTAGATATACCACTTCTGTGCTACCAAAATCAATAGGTTATCCTTTATAATTGATTACAGACTACCATAAAACTTTCTTGGCCATTGTTGTGAGAAAAATCCTGCCTGAAATGGAATAATCATTCTTTCTTTTAAGAAATGTTCAGAATTTCTGAAATTTCAGTTAGCAGTTGCTTCAGTGTCAGACTTGCCTCCAACCCTTTGACGTTTAGCTCCAAATACTGTAGAGACAAGTAACATTTTTGCCTGTTGGAACGGATTATGTGGTGTTATATAGCATACATCTGTCTATCACTAGTCATTTAAAAGATCACTTTTGCCAGAATTGCAAAAAAAAACTCCTTCTTTGGAAGCCAACCCTTTATCGACAGAAAAAGTTGGCAACAAATGTATTTTCCTCTTGTGACTTCATACTGAAAGCAGTTTAAAGTTGCTAAATTTTTAGTGGTGCTTGTGTTGGGAGTTAAAAGGTGGGATCATTCTGCTGACCTTGGAGTGAGCTGGGAAGAGGGAAAAATAAACAGAGGGAGAGAGAGAGAGAGAGAGAGAGTGAACTACGCTCTGCTGCTATGTGAGTACGAAGAGGGTGGCTATGTACAGTGAGCACAGTGAGGTGTGGCAGGGAAATTAGTGTGAGATCAAAAAACATCAAAGTCATATCTACACTCTTATGCTTTTGTTTACAAATGCAGATATTAGTCTCCATTTCTGCCTTTCATCCAATACCCCCAACCCCGAAAAATGAAGACTTTCGAAAATACCCTCCAGACCCATATACTTCTAAAATCGCAGCCTCAGTGTTGTAATGTGGAATGGGCAATAAACGTGGACTCTGTTTGTTTGGTTCATGCTTATTATATGGCCCATCCCTGATTGGTTTCTGCTCACTACAACGTCTCATTCCCTGACTGGTCACCCTTCACGGAAAAAAACTATATTCCAACATAGTCGGCATAGAAAAGTTAAATTGCTTCTTACATGCATTAAAGGCAAATTGTTTATTGGTCTCTACATTTTTGTGATAAATCCTGTGGCCAGCAGTGTTTACCACCCCTCCAAAGATTTTTCCACCAATGCGCACTTGCCTCGTGTAGGCGAACATCTATGTTAAATGTCTTTTTGGTTGTTTTATTGTGGACTTAGATACATTTGTAAACAATGTGAAAACACTAGTATGGAGAGAGATTGTTTTCCTTTAAAAACACCATTTTTAAATCAAAATATAACAATGTTGAACTAAACTAAGGGAGTTGTAGAGATATCAATATCCCCTCCATGTCAAAGAAGTATATTACTTTCTTAAGAGTATGAGGTGTAGCTAAGGGATATGTTTATGATTTTCTGCTCTGCAACGGGGCTTGGAGTCCCTGTGTTGTGGGTTCAACTTCAAGGAAGCGTGTGAATGCCAATAGGAAACAATGAGAAAGGTATGACATGTAGGATGCTCTCACCACAGATAGCAAGCTAAAGTCAATATTATAGGAGGTGAGACCCTGTTAAAAGTGACTGAACAAGAATCATAGCAGCCTTTTGGGCTCAGAAAATGTTGATTTTGCTCAGCAGATCAAGATGGTCTTTTTTTTCTCTCAGGGAGAAACAAATTTTTTTAAGTTGTGGCTTTAATTGTCACTGATGATAGGTCTGGTGTAAATTTGCTGTATTGGTGTGAGAAGTAGGATAACTGCTAATATGGATAACAATTTTAGGCAAGGGAGCAGTGCAAGAGAATTAGGGTAACGACATGATAAAGGCAATTCAACGATGCTTTCATTCTGCACTGACAGATGTCCTTTGAACTAGTCAGATTTATGTAGCTCATAAAGTGAAGTCCATTATTTTTCCACCCTGTAGAAAAGGTATTAACCTTACGATGTGTGTGGATCTCTTATTGTAAATCTCAACAGGAAATGTTTACCATGTTGGTCAACTTCAATAACATAGTATGTGGCATTTTTAAACCTGCCTAAACCAATTCAAGCTCATGGTAAGTAGAAACCCTCTATGAGGCTCCAGTCCTTTGCATGCCAGTTGAAGTTCACCAGTTAATTATTACAATTGTTGTATTTTTGGCTAATTCATTCACCCAAGGTTCCTGACAAGATCAGCATACGAGTGTTTTTTAGCAACCCTAAGCCCAGGCAAGTGAAGTGATTTAAGTCAGGGACTGAACTGGCAGTCTTGTAGTTTCCAATCAAATTCCTTAACCACTACACAACAATGCCTCAGACTTATTACATTTATTCTGTTATAGCATACTGTTATTATTACAATCAGTACAAACTGGATTCTTATTGGAATATAACATTATATAGTGAAACACAATATGTTTATTTCATTCTGTCTGCATATAATTGGGTTGATATAGCCAAGGACATCGCTGCCAAATTAGTTTGCTTGTATTGGCAGTTATTCATATATTTACTATATAATCTGAATGTAAAAGTCATTAATCATGTTCTGTTTTCCTCATGATTACTTCCATATGTTGTCAGATATTATTGACAAAAATTAAAATAAATACTAATTAAGTGTATAATTTTATTTCAGTTTTAATTGGATGTAGTCAAAGTTATCACCTCTGCTCTTCTCAAACATGTGATAAAGGCTTTCATCTGAGCACACACAAAATAGCCAGCAATTTTACCCACTCAGCTAAACTTGCAGTAGTGAAATACAATTGCAGAAAAAAAATTCATACAATTAAAACAAAACCATTTAACAGATTATTGTAAAACAACGGAATCCTTCAATAATCACATTTTGCAGACTGTATCCTTCTATGCAAACACTAACACATCCTTCCAGTTCCTTCAAACCAGAGCACTGTAGGCACCCGCTTAGTTCACCTGGTGGTTGGACCACCTTTGACCTTCTCGGTTGTTTTCTTACAGTGTAGTATATAACAGAGCACTTTTGTTTGCAGCCTTCTTGTATTTCAAATCCACCTCTCAACTTATTCATTTTCTTTATTTCTTCCATAGCAAGTCCACATTTACAAGTAAAACAATAAGCTATTACTCACTTTACAACTTTTCCTGTGGCATTCATGTGTAGCTTCAAAACTGAAACCACTGCCATTATTGAATTCTCATAACGTGTCAATCTGATAGGGTCAGTGTGCAAATTGGCAAACCCCCTTTTGTCCATACATCTAGTTGTGCAATGAACTTTCAGGTGACTGAATTCACTGGGCGGTTTGGTTGTGCAGTGCTGTATGCATCAATTTCACTATTGGTGTCAACATCTGATGATCAATTCGTATTGATTTATTCAACTAAAGGTACAGTTTCAGTTTGTTGTAAATCTGGCTTTACTGCTTCTCAATTACACACCAATGAGTTTTGATTGAAGGCTACATCCCACTCATGAATATTGATGAGTTACACCAGAGTGTCAAAATGCATAGAAATATTCAGGAGTTTTTGTAGCATAATGTTATTTTAGCCATCAGATGGCAACAAAATACTATACAGAGAGTTGTGTGGGCTTAATGCTGTAAGGCGGATCATTACACATCACCCCGAGTCTGACTCTGGCTTCACAGTAGTTACATAGAATTCCGAGCCCAAGTCATGTTCAGGGTTAACACCAAGGAGATGAGTTATTGTAATGCGTTTTCATTTGCACATATTACTTTTTAAATGTAATTTTTTATTATTATTATTGTATTATTTGTTAATATTTTTCTTATTTAATTATTCTGTTTTTTTTCTTATTTACTTATTCTGTTTTAAAGAATGACCTTATGGGGTGTCTCTCCCTAATCATGCCAATGTTCTACTATCAGGGCAGTCATGTGAGCTCCTATTTAAGGCCTAATCAAGCCTGAGTCTGACTATCGGGACATTCACTTCCCTCTCACTGTCAGTGGCTCTCCTTGCTTGAGCAGGATATTTTCACATTATGTTACCTTAAGAGCCTGTCAAAGTTTCTGAAATGTTTATGTGATTTCAAGGTTTTAGATTTTTTTGGATGCC
>JANRMT010062792.1:118363406-118383848 GCA_026402145.1 Polypterus bichir lapradei | reverse complement strand
CCCCCCCCCCCCCCCCCATTTAAATCTGTGTTGTAGTCTGTAGGTGGCGCATGTTACTTGTTTGTAGAAAGTGTGCAAGAATTCTGTTGTATTGAGTGTGAATTTAAATGTTGCCAGTCAACTTCTTCTGGAGGAAGTAAGGAAGCACTGCCACTTAGTTAACATTTTGAGTGCTGACAGAAGTGTGGGCACAGCAGTGATAATGGGGGTGAGAGGTGCATGTAAAAAATTCTGGGAGTTACATGTGGTCTATGGGAGTGAGATATGGTTGGTGAAGGTGGAACATAACAAAGCTGGAAAGAAGAGAGATGAGCATGATTACGTGGATGTGTGGAGTGTCACGGAGTGAGAGGAAAGGAATACCCAGTTAAGAGAGAGAATTGTTGTGGAGAGAATAGTCTATGTCTCCTCAGTCCAACACCTACCATGCTTTGAGTATGTGGAGCAAAGGCAGAGGATGACTGGATGGAGATAGTGGGGATAAGGCCAACAGAAGACATGGCTTAAGGTGGTGTCAGATGATATTAAAAAAATTAGATTTCACAGAAAAATGATGTCCAAGACCACACAGGGTGAAGAAAAAGAATGGAGGGCAGCTAACCTGGTAAATAGACGTTAAACCACTGATTATAATTAGCTTTGTTGATCAGTGATTTAACTTGTGTGGTTTCTCTGTAAGAAACCTTGTATTTTTGGATATTGTGAGCGTTAATATGTAAAATAAATATTGATTGAAGTAAAATTGCTTAGGAAAGTGCTGTGTTAAAAGAAAATTAAAATGGAAATTTTAATTTGTGGATAAGGACATTTCAGCTGAATGCTCTGTATCTCTACTTGAAAGTACTTTTTATGTTATGTTACAACTGATGGTAAATAGCAGGAAAATGTCCAGATTCATGGTGGTGTCTCCTTAAAGCTGTATAACCAAAACTCGAATGTGCTCTAAGAGGTCTGTAACTTCTGATTCTTATTTTTTAACAATTTGATTCTCTTTTCTTAATTACTTATTGGTAAAAGTAGAAAAATTAGACATGATGTTATTCTGAGTAATTCAGAGTTCACTGTTTTCTACACATATGACCTAACCCAAACAAAATCATGTCAAGATAGATATGATGACATTAAAATTAAGCATACATTTTCTTTGCCATCCTAGCAGGAATAGCATAGTATTGCACAGCTTTTTGAGTGTGGCATAAAGTGCCAAGTCAATGCCTGCCTCCATCTGTCGGCATATTTTTTTTTGTTTATCAGTTTGTTTTTTACCTACCTGAAGGCATGATTCTTTGTTACATAATCACGCAAGCATAGCAACAGAGTTATGGACTTTTATGGTTTTGGGGAATTCCTTTTATTGTTGAGGTTTTCATATTTATTACATACTGAGCTTTCACTCACTGCTTAGGATCTGCATGGCAGTATATATAATTACCAATTTTCAGTTGCCAAAACAGTTTGCTCCACATTCTAGACTAATTACATACAATTTGTTCATTCGTCCTTTAGTAGGCATTTTGAACATCTAAGGGGTGCTATAATAAATAGTATTAATTATTGTTATTTGTATTATTATTACAGTTATATAATGAACCATATTCTAACCTAGCAGCATCAGGCACAACAAGAGGAGCTAAACATGAACAGTGTACTGTTGGGTACTTACAGAAACACCCACACTCTTTCATTCAGGCTAGTTTAATATTAATGAAACCTTATGTAGAACAAAATGGGAGTACCTGAAAAATCCTAAATGAACAAACCCTATATAGAGAGATACTAAGTGCGCCCTAATCTGTGTACTTTTTATCGTTTGTGTGTGACAGAAGACCAAGTAGGAGTGGTGAGTGCAAGAGGTTTTCAATAGTGCAGGATAGGCCTTGGACTATAAGATGTCCTGGTGGTAAGTGCACTGACAGTGAGAAATATTGCTAGTGATAAAAGGCACCCACCAAAAAAGGATACAGTGCCTCAAAATAATGGATAATGGAATAGGGTTAATCACTTCAGGCACATAAATATGGATGGATGATGATGAAGAACAATGGAGAGTGGGTGTTGCCTCTCCCAGGACAATCCATGACTCTTTAATACACGCTGTGGACTAGTGTCCTGGAGATTCACTGACTTTGTAAAGGTGATTTACAGATCAGTAAGGTAGGGACACTTGGGGCTGCTTAGGGGATTCCTAGAAAAGTCATCTCTGGATGTTCTCCTGGTGTACTTAGGCCCAGAATTTGCTACAGGTTATTTACTTTTCCTTATTATTCTTGCACATATTAGTCTCTAGTGCTGTATTTATGTAGTTTTAAAATAAATTACTTTTTTTGTGATCCAATGGTCCTGCTAAATAGGTTTTAGTTTGGGTAATGAGTTCAGTTCAAGCACACACCCCCTGCCCACAATAGATTTCACTTAAATAAAATAAAATGATTGCCATCTACCAAATGATTCCGAGGGCACACCAGCACAGTTCCTTTCAGTTTTCTATCCCTAAACTATATAAAATAACAGTTCTGCATCTCTGGAGCTGCAGTCAATCCAACACCAAAGCTGGTGTCACATAATACCACAGATTAAGCAGAGCCACAGATACTTTACCATTAGTGTCACTTATACACTAAACTGTATAACTTGCTGATGAGGCTTCATACTCTATAACCCAATATAAAATGTCGTGCACAATTGTGGAGTTTAGACATTGAGGTAAGTGCTTCACAGGACTCTTTACGGAGATTCTTAAACTATAATCAACATGAGATGGGTGCTTCAAAAATTCCAATATTTAGTCATACAGTATAATTAGAGTTTATGCTGTATGTTTCACAAAGAAAGAGCTTACCACAAGTGCATGGTGGAGCCTGTATGTATGCTCATCACTAAATCTGTGTCCTCAGTTACATTTCTGCATGCTGCCCTTATCAAAGGGTAGAAATCTGAGAACCTTCCAGCTCCAGAACTTCATTCAGCTGTTCACGTCTGTTGTAGGGAAGCAGAGGGCCAACAGTGATTGACATCACTCATGGTAAGCCTATGGAGGCTGTAAAGATACTTTATACAGTGTATATATAACTTTACCGCTTTGGAATCTGCTGGCTTTTCTCAACACACTGTAAAAACATAAACAGCTGAATGTTGTTAACTACTAATCATTCAAACTCACCCTCTTTAAATATGTGAGCCAATTGCCATGCCAGCAACTCTGTTTGTAATACAGATCAGAGAAAGATACATATTACATGAGCCAAATGCATTTTTATGCCTAGTAATAATCTTTTACAAATTTGAGCTCAATTAAATAAAAGAGATCTTTTGTGTTCTACCTGAATCTATAAAATACAAAGTGTTTTGCTGAATACACTGTTATAAACAAGAGTCTTGACAAATTCCACAGGGGGTAAGATGATCAGAAGGTACAGCTTTAGAAATTTTGCCCAATAATAAGTGTGACAGTGTGGACATTTTGACACATACAACAATAGTGGAGTCAAGCTACAGCAGGCATTGCTTGCATGTGGGGAAATAACAATGTGTGCAGACAATATGAGTGTCTATTTCCATAGCAGTTGATAAATGAGCAGCTTTTTCTTTTAGTGTAGTGGATGTTATGGTGGCACAGTGCGTGTACTTCTAATTGCTCCATGCTATTGCAAATTAAGTATGCTATTTCTTTACAAGATAGCTCACATAAACATACAAGAATATGACCAAAATATTTATTTGCTTTCAGTTACTTTTGGAAAAACAAACAATCTAATAATTAATCAATGATTATGTCACAAGCCTGATTAATGTAGCGATTAGCTGTAATGAACAAAATTACTCAAAAAGTGGACTTGCAGTTCAACGTGAGAGCATAACTTCAGATTGTGGGAGAGAGCTGGAGACTGCAGAGGAAACGCACATGAACATGAGAAGGTTGTGTAAACTCCATGTAGGTGTTATACAGTTGGGATTTGAACAGT
The DNA here is from genome assembly GCA_026402145.1 of Polypterus bichir lapradei. Classification (NCBI taxonomy): domain Eukaryota; kingdom Metazoa; phylum Chordata; class Cladistia; order Polypteriformes; family Polypteridae; genus Polypterus; species Polypterus bichir. The sequence goes on along the minus strand of JANRMT010062792.1, from coordinate 118,379,886 downwards.
GTTACAAGCCTTGTGAGGAAATGACTAAATAAGGAAGCTCAGATGAACTGTTACCTAGGTATGAAATGCATTGCTTGAGTCAAGCACCATCGGAGCTCCCTTAATTTATCTATCATGCACCTTGTATGGACGGCTGCATAATAAGCATTACATAGAAACAGACATAGAGAGGAGAAGCTTGGAGTACATAATACACCAATTGAAAAGCTAGGAACAGAATCCCAGCCAATACCAGACATGGAAGATATAATAGGGGCAGAGCCCCAGCCCATTTCAAACTGTTTATTAATGCTTATAATACATTGCATTTGTTATGAACTGAGCTGTTACAATATTTTTATCAATATATTTATGCCACCATTTTGTGTTTTTTTTGTGCACAAGCATTGCAATTCTGTGGTTAGTAATGGTACCATGGAACTACTGGAAGACATCTCCACCTCTCCAATATAAAAGTCGGCGATGTACTACTATCAACATCCAGCAGCACAACATTTAGCTGTCAAGTCAGGTCAAGTTGGGGAGCATGCACTGGTACAGTGCGTTGCCACACCCACTGCACAACAGAACAACTCGGGATCCCGGTTTGCAACCTCCCAGGCAGACACATGGTCCAGCCCCACCCTCCAGAAATGACCCTCTATCTGCCGCAGCCAGGTGTTACGTGGGCGGCCCCTTGGCCTGGTCCAGCCACTCGGGTCCCCAACAACGAGGATCTTACGAGCCGGATCACCCTTGGGGAAACACGCCACATGGCCGTAGTGCCGTAACTGACGCTCCCTCACAATGCATGTAATGTGCCTCATTCGGGACTCCATGAGCAACCGCTCATTTGACACAAAGTCAAACCAATGGTACCCAAGGATTTTCCAGAGAGACACAGTACCAAAGGAGTCCAGTCTTCGTCTCAGGTCACTGGATAGCGTCCATGTCTCGCAACCATGTAGCAAGACAGGAAGCACCAGGACTCTAAAGACTTGGACCTTTGTCCTTTTGCATAGATATCAGGAGCGCCACACACCCCTTTCCAGTGACCTCATGACCCCCCATGCTCTCCCAATCCGTCTACTGACTTCATAGGAAGAGTCACCAGAGACATGAATGTCACTGCCAAGGTAAGTAAACCTCTCAACAAGGTCAACACTCTCTCCACAAACAGACACACTGCTGATGGCTGTGCCCAAGAGGTCATTAAAGGCCTGGATCTTGGTTTTTATCCAGGACACTCGCAAGCCCAGACACTCAGACTCCTTGCTCAGTCTCTCGAGTGCCCCGATCAGAGCCTCCATTGACTCCGTGAAGATCACAGCATCGTCAGCAAAGTCAAGATCCATGAACCTTTCTTCACCAACAGATGCCCCACGACCTTGCCCAACACCCAGTCCATACAAGCATTGAACAGATAGGAGCAAGAACACACCCCTGACGAACCCCAGAATCAACTGGGAAAAATGCAGAAATCCTGCCTCCACTCTGCACAGCACTCACAGTACCAGTGTACAGGCCGGCCATGATATCCAGCAACTTCGAGGGGATCCCGCAAAGTCTCAGAATGTCCCACAGGGCAGCTTGATCAACTGAGTCAAACGCTTTGTGGAAATCGACAAAGGCTGCAAAGAAACTCTGCCGATATTCATGTTTGTGCTCCATGAGAACCCTCAGTGCCAGGATGCGGTCGATGGTAGACTTCTTAGGCGTAAAACCAGACTGTTCCGGTTGCTGGTAAGTGAGCAAGTAATCATGGATCCTATTCAGGATGACCCTACCAAGGATCTTACCTGGCACCGAGAGCAGTGTTGTCCCCCTGTAGTTGCTGCAATCCAGGTGATCACCCTTCCCTTTCAAGATAGGGGCGACAAGTCCTTTAGCTGTGCTCAACATTAATTATTTTAATTTATGCAATAGGTTAAAGACAGTAAAAAAGTGAAATATCGAAGATCAGTGGTAGATACATTGGCGGTGGTGTCACTATGGTTAGTGTCACACATTGTGGTAACCACAGCCAGATTAGGATCCCACAGGCCCCTGGGTGACTCAATGAATAGATCTTAACAGAGAGTTGGTTGTACTTTAAACAATGCACTGCACGGATAGCAGGCCATTTAATTATGCATGGTAATTCTGATTATTAATGGCATGCAAAACACTCAGTCGTTTCATCGAGTGGAGGGGAGACATGGTCCGCCTTGGTAATTTCTACCTGAAACACTGCACCAACATTTTATGGGCAGTAATTTGGGTATCACCCCCTCAGATGGTGCCACACTAGCAAGTCTACTGTACCTTGGCAATGTAGTCTCAGGGTCTCACTGCTTCTTGTCTGGCCCAAGGACCAAGTTCAGTTCTTATGTGTTCACCACTTCCATCCGTGTTTATGAGGTGAGTTTTCTCCCCCAACCCAAGGATGTTCCTGACAAACTAACAATTCTAAATTGGCGCAGTACATGTTAAGAATTGATAGTTTTTATTTTTCTGAATTTCTGAACTTTTGGAACATTATGAATTCCTTTTTTGTATTTTTTGGTTCTGGTTAATTTTAGCTAAAAATTTCCATTTTTTTTTTTTGTTTTTATGCTACACCAATTTGTTTTTTGCGGGTGCTGTCATTTTTAGAGATATGTTGTTGGCAAAGAAGATCTGTTGCTATATGACCCCTGAAATTGCATTATTTTGACATGATCTTCTGCAGGATATTTAAGATGGCTGTGCACTGCATTCAGCGTCCATGATTGTGGATAAAAAACAAAACGATATTTCAATGTTCATTAGCTAAATAGAGAATATATTTTTAGGCAGAGAGGATTTTAGCTTTAGTTATATTTTGCTTTGAGTGCTGTTTGGTGTTTTCACAATTGGGCTTTTTTGATTCTTTGGCTTGTTTCAGGACTGCCTTTTCCACTCTAATTTCCCAAGCAAACCTTGGTAAAATTTGTCCTTCAAGACATAATTAATTCAATCATAATTCAACCATATCACAATACCATGATAGTAGATGTGTGCATACCGGTGTACTCCAGCAGTCTAGTATCTCATCCAGGGTGAATCCTGAACTTATTGCTGACTCAATAAGCTGCAGATATCCATGATCCTATGGTATGAACAGGATCAGAAAATATCAAATGCTAATGAGTAACTCATTTGAATGCATTTAAACATCAGCATTGAACTTTTATGTGCTATTCCTCATATGCTGCATCCTTGTATTGAAATGATTTTATGAAAGTGTTTTAACTTTTATTTGGCTTGTATATTTTGTTTGCCCCTTGTGTTTTTCTTTTGTTGGCTGTACTCTTCACCAGCTGCTATAGTAAGGATAGTCATCCACATGTTAAAATAACCGGTTTTCTGACTTGTTTTAAATGCCAAGATTGACAGGCCATTTCTTGCATTTGCTGGATGATCATTCCTTCATTTAAGGTACCTATAATTAAAGGCTCTACCACCAACAGTAATTTTGTTTATTCTCAGAAGCAAAGCATAGCGTGCGTCTTATGTTAGCAGAGTTTACTAAAGCACTAAAACAGTGAGCAAGGTAAGGAGTGGGGGGGCTAATCCATTCATAACATTATAAGTTAGGGTAAGGATTATGAAATCTGTTCTAAACCTAACCGACAGCCAATGAAGAGACTTAAAAATAGAAGTAATATGATCACCCTTCTTAGTTCTTGCGACGATCCTTGTTTCTGCATTTTGTATTAATTGTACAGAGGAAAAAGAACAGTATAAGCAGCAGCCTCTAAAGAAAGCATTATATTACTAGGCGAGTGGGTTCACTGGCAGTAAAGAGCAAATGAAGGTGCTGTTTTTCATTCCCTGCTGCATTTTGAGAATCAACCTTACCTGGTTAACTAGAAATGAGTAAAGAATAAAATTCAGAACATTAATTATACAGAATCATATGGGCACTGCAAATCATTTTCTAGCATATAGAACGACAAACAGCTGTTGTTGCTTGCAAAATAAGTAGTGACAGATGAAGGCAACATTTTTCTGTAGTGGAAGCAAACATGTTATCAATAAGAAAGAATATAATAACTGTAGACAATCTTGAAATGCTTTATGTTAACTTTAGCAGGCTTTGAAAAGTGGGTATTACTGTATTTGATGCAAACATTTGCCAGCTGTTGATATATCCCAGAAGTGATTGCTTTGACAGGCGCTGAGGCTATTTGATCCCCACCTTTTTGAGACCATGTAGAGGGATAAATTGAAGATTGACGGGTTAATAGAGATCATACTCAATGAACAAGGGGAGGTCTTATTAGGCTAAACAGAAATTGGGAACTAGGGACCTCTCTTTAATCTTGAACCTCCCTGTATGGGGAATAGAATTATGCTTAGGAATGAAGCTAAGAGAATTTACCTAAGATATAAACTGCCCAAAAATAACTTTATATCCTGAAACATTTCACTGACATAAAGGGTTTTGCTAATATTCTTCTTTGCTGGTATGATCTGCCATTTGTATATCTGTAGCATCTTGATATTTGTGATAATTGTCTGTATGCAATGTATCTGAAAACACGTTAAACTGGTTGCTCAAAAGAATGAACAACATGTTGACAGTACTAAAAATTACAGAAGCATCTTTGCTGAGGCAGTTGTTAGTTTTATGAGCTCTAAAAAGCAAAGATGACCATCTCTGGAGACAAGAGCCCCTGTACAAAAAGCATATGGTGCCTTTCGGGGCAGGCAAAGAGTTATGAGCTCCTCAGATGACCACACCACACTTCAGTTAGCTTTATAAGAGCAGTAAAAGAGACCCCATCATGCCTGAGGTACATGTGGAGCATTGAATAGTGTGGGATGCTAAACAGCTTTGCAAAATTAAAGTGTAGTACTACCAGGATGTATGGTGTGTATGATTATTTAACATTAATATTTTTCATAATATAATGTTAAAATGAATTAACTGACTGGGACTAAGAGCATTAGTTACACCAATGGCTGAAGAGGACACTCCAATAGCATTGTTACAGTAGCACAATATAAAATAAAGTGCTGGCAGTATACAGTTGCACAATAGAGAATCAAGTATGGGATGTAGAGAAGTGATGCAGTAGTACAATAAAGAATAAAGTGCAGACTAAATGTCCCAACTAATGTTTAAGGTCAGAGTGAAGGAGATTTAGACATTATACTGTGGGTCCACATCAGAAAGAATCTGCTCAGATAATACTGTATGTTTTGAGAAGAGGTGTCCCCAAAAGCCTTTTCCTTTACCACATCATACCATACCCATGATGTTCTTGAACCTGCTTAATCAAGTTCTGGGTTTTCAGGGAAAGCTCCTTTGTAATTTTGTTAAATATCCATATAAAATGCATTATGGGGTATCTTACATGTATGTTGTGAAATTTAACTGCTTGCAAGCTACTAAGGGTTAAAAGCTGTTTTGTTATAACGTCAGGTTATTCAAGCAGGTGTCTGTCATAAGACAGGTAACAGTAAGCTGACCTAGGAAAACTTCTTTATTTAGCATGTGTCCATTAGACACAGGAAAGATGACTTTTCCTTCTTTGGGGCCCCTCTTGATACATACACAAAAAAGAAATGGCTGGCTGATTTGCGTAATATAAGATGAAATGCTTAGATGCTATTTCATAAGTAAGGGTGAGGGAGGAAAATGAATATTAAAAGCCGATTGAAACAGGGAAATTTTGCTCTTCTGCCTTGCAACGTGGAATCCATGTACTCTTCTGTAATTGAATAAAGACTGATTGATTGAACTATTCCTGTCTTCCTTGGGGGTTACTTCCACAATATCCATTTTTTCTGTATACAGTATTAAAAAGTATATTTTAAAAATATTTAAAAGTTTAAAGTATATGGACAGAAATATATTCAAAAGTTTAAAATAAATATTTTAAGTATACTTTGATGAGTTTATTATGAGATTGTGTTATTTGATTTAAATGTGCAGCACTAAATTGGAAATGGTAGTGAAAAGGGAAAAATGACTGAGAAATGGAAAGGCAAAAATCTACAAAAGGACAGGGTTTAAAAGCTGAACATCCCCAAAACAATATACCAAAGCCCAAAACATTACCTAAAAATCATTGTTGAAAGAATCACATAAAGTCTTTTCTCCCAAAAAAAGATTCTGACTGACTGTTATGGTGCAGGCAAAGTTGCTGCCTCGGCCCAGGTTTATTTCTTGTTTATTTAGTATTTCTCTTTGGTTTTACAGTATTTAAATGTAAGTTTTCATATGCTGTTATTAATTATGTTCATGGTTTTGTATTCTATTTGTATTTAGTGTATTTACCATTATGGTTGTTGTTCTTCTTCTTCTTTCAGCTGCTCCCATTAGGGGTTGCCACAGCGGATTATCTTGTTCCATATCTTTCTGTCCTCTGCATCTTGTTCTGTTAATATTATGGTTTTTATTAATATGAAATTGATTATTAATTGATTTGTTTCAGTTTTTTAATGTAGTAAGAATGCATTTGTGTTATTTGTCTTATAGCCTTGTCCCATTAAGGTTGGGTTTCAAGGGGGTGGGGCCACCTGATGATACTGCTAGAGATTACTCCAACTGTATGAAAAGAGAAGCGGCAATTGTAACTTTACCTTCAGCATTGCTGGTGTGTGACTCCTGATTTTTAACTTTCATTTCTTGTTTGGATTTCCTGTTTTTTTTTTTATAAGGTACCAATATAACATTTCTGCTTGTTGGATTTATTTGTTTTGTACGGAAGCGTATTAGGGCCACAGTGAAAAAAAAAATATGGACAAAGTGAAGAAAAAAAAAACTAAATGTCGAGATTAAAGACGACATGTTGAATTTATTCTTGACATTTCTACTTTAATCTCGATGCTTCTGATGAGAATAAAGTCGACATGTTGTCATTATTCTCAACATTTCTACTTTATTCTCGCCATTTATGTTGAGATTAATGTCGGCATGTTGACTTTATTTTCTTAGTTTGTCATTAAAGTAGAACATCGTAAACTAAACTTCATCTTAAAATGAATATTTAATTTGCTAGATTTTTCCCAAACCCTGTCATAAATTATGTAGAGCATGAAGTGCTTTGTGTTAAGCATTTCCCACGCCATTTTAATTGCTACGTGCTTCTCAAACTGATTTCCTCTGCACTAAGAGGAGGCACCGGCAGCGATCACCACACAGAATACGTTAATTTCATGATATTCCTGCTCCCTGAACATTTACAATGCTAAAATAAATACTTGATATCATTTTCATGATGAAATACATTAAAGCATGTACTAATCATGTGGGGGCATGGTGGTGTGGAGGTTGCACTTCTACCTGGTAGCAAGGGGGTCTCGGGTGTACCCTGCCTTGAGTTATGTGTTGCTTGTATTCACCATGTAATTAGCTGCCTGGCACGTGATGCTTGCTGGGATGGGCGCAACTCTGAATGGAAGGCATAATTAAACATGTATAGCGGAGATTTTTTTAAAGTTCTGAACACTCCGGGGTCTAAGTTTATAACTAGTGTTAATTTCACAAAGACGTTTATCGTGTGGTGATTGGTTATGTGGAGAAAGAAAAAGGAAGGATAGGAGCTGAGGGTTTGGTACATCAGATAGAGACAACATGCATGCAATAAAGAAAGCCCGCTCAGAAGAACATCCATTGAATTCTGTGTTCGTGTCTCTGACCACAAGATCAACATCAACATTTACACAATATTTAAGTTAAACCTGTGCGATACCCATTCATTCATCCAGTTTTTTGGAGCCTCGTCACACCTGCCATAAAGTTCTCTACACTCAACGTACACTGAGGGACCCCTTACTGTGAGGGAGCAGTACTACCGCCACACCACGGTGCATATTTAATACCTGCTTTAATGCATTTCATCATGAAGATGATATCAAGTATTTATCTTAGCATTCTAAATGTTCAGAGAGCATGAATATCATGAAATTAATGTATTCTGTGTGGTGATCGCTGCCTGCGCCTCCTCAGTACAAGAGGAAGTCAGTTTAAGAAGCACGTAGTGATTAACAACTGGGTCAGGAACACAACACAAAGCATTTAATGTACTACATAACTTAAGATAGGGTTTGAGAAAATCTAGTAAATTAAATATTTATTTTAAAATGAAGTTTAATCTACTTTAATGACAAATTAAGGACTTTCCAGTAGGTTCACATCAAAATTAAGAGCAGATCTGACCTTTAGTGTGGGTTTTTGGAGGCCTGCTTCCTATTTCTGCTTCATTGCAGTAGGAGATTATAACACTAACTAACACCACAAGGGCTCTTTTGGGGATGACACAAACTTCAGATTTCCCCAGAATGGAATGAAGGCAAAAGCTGCAGTCCTTGTTAAAAGTATGGGCTTTTTCAATAAGAAGGAAGTAAGTAACTAAAGCAGTAACCAAAGTTAATGTTTTGATAATAAATAATGTAACATGGTTTTTAGGCTTGTAAAGACATGTCTGCACTTTATATGTCATCCTAAGAGTGTAACTGACTGAAACTGTTAGTTTGATGAATCTTTAAGTATTGGCTATAGAAGAAGGTAGTTGTGTTTGAGATACTGGCAGTATGTAGTATGCTATCCAGGAAAGATTTTAAAATAACTTAATAAATCATTTGCTGAGACAGTGACATGAAAAAAGTAGTCTGTAGGTATGTTTCAATTTTAATTTATGATTCTCAATTAGTTTTATTTGTCAAATTAAAAAGTATACTGTATCCTTCTAATCTGATCAGAAGGAAGTAATTGCTAGGTGAAGAGAGCCTACCATGCATGCAATTATTGAGCACAAGGCAGATAATAGTCCTAGAATAGGTACTAGTCCATTGCTGGGCACACCTATGCACACACCCACACTTATTCATTCATTCAGGGTTAATTTAAGTTAATCTGCATTCTTTTGGAGTATGGGAGAAAAACAATAAGTACCTGGAGAAAATGTGTCAGCTCCACAAAGGCAGTGATTGAGGCAGAATTTGAGGGCCAGCACCATCACAAGAAACTGTTTACAGTACCTAAAGTTGTTACACAGTAGTATACTTAAAAAACATATGCATAATGAAAAATCAAAGCAAGAATACAGTGCTGGTGAACATTAGGAGGAACATTTGGTGAGGACAAGTTATTTAAAATAGAGGGATCCCTTTAAAATAGAGAAGCTGAAGCATTTCCCTCCCTACTTAACACGTAATCACTGTGGCATAACTGACTGAAACTGATGGTTTGATTAACCTTTAAATATTACCTTGTACAGGTAATAATATAGAAACCCATTGCTGGGATATACCAATAAGAGCTTGATGGACTGAATGACCTCATTTTATTTGGAAAATTGTCATGTGCTAATCAAAAATCAATGTGACATGAACAAATTAAAACATGGCTGAAGAGTTTTATTTTAAATTTGTAAAGTTGATTAAGCCTTACAAATGGTTCTCTTAGAGAATAGTGTCAGAGATCCATAGTTGTCCCCAGGCCGATACAGAGTATTCAGCACTGACAGACATTTTGTGATTTTGCTGGGTTGATGACTTTGTGTAAATTATATATCTCAGAATAAATCAGTGTAGCTGATGCAGCATAATTCAATCCCTGTGTTTGGTTAAAGGAAAGTCAGCACCATTCTGTTAACAGGGCATGAAGGAGGTCCATCTTAAAAGACATTGTATATAAAAGCTCTCTGACATCTGAGTAACCTATTCCTCTGGTAATATTTTATCTATTAAATAGTATTATTGACTGATACTTTCATAATGAACGTTATCCCACTGTAGTGTTACATGCAGTATAAAATTAATTAAACACACATTAGAGGTCACAAAGGCAAAAAATGTCAAATGAGATAAAACCAAAATATATAGACCAAAAATATTTCCGGTAAAGTCCAGCCATGGGACACATCAGTGGCCTCAGTTTATATTTGAAAGGTAAGGAAGAATACGTGAACCAAGCAAATATATGCAAGGTGCACTCATGACCCAAGTACAAGTATAAAGTATAATTGGGCAACACTTAGAACCAAAAAATCAGTACAGAGTTCTTTATCAAAAGTAACAGCTTTATTAGACAAAATAAATTCAAAGGGAGGGATAAAACAGTGGGAGAGCATAAAGTACCAAACCAAGAAACTGACAGAAACTCTTGTTCTTGATATACATGTTTCATACCTTGTCTGTCTTGTGAAGGAGCTTGTCTAGTAGCTTACCATCCAAATACCATGCATAACAACCAACAAAGAGGATCTTCCACTCACAGACAAAACTTAACTTTCTCCAAAGCTCTTGGCACAAAATCGCTACCACAATGAGTTCTTGCCCATCATTTATCCCTTGGGCTCTGGTCTAGTGGTGCTTCCAAAGTAATCCTTGGAGCTACTTGAAGGAGTCAGAAATACAGTACATCTCAGTACATCTCTATAGCCCTTCTTCCAGAGCTGCCTTCAGTCCTGAGCCATAATGACTGTTCAAAAGCCAAACACCCTTAACCATTATTGGTCTAGTGGTTGTTTAATATAAAATATCGGACACCAGCTTTCTTTGTGGGATCTCTATGCGCTCACCAGGCAACTGGGGAGAATTCCAAGCCATCTTCCCTAACCTCTCTAACAGCCTAGTGACCCCCGGGCAACATTTTCCAAGGCATGGAAAATATTTATCCATATTTTATTGCTTTTGGGTTGCTCTTCCTAGAGCTCAAAAGTCGGATTTATCTAGCTGCAACCACAACAAGTATGGACTGTACCAAATCCAATTACAATTATTTTTTTCCAGTCCATTTTACCTGACATTGTCTTGCCAAGCTGGAGTCCTGCCATAAAATAGATGCTACTGGGTACATTCTTTGATTTCTTTCCTCCCAACAAACTATACAGATAGGTCACATATGTGTGATGGCAGTAGCTACAGTGGCAACCTCCCTTTTCAACTGACACTTACTCCATCCACTCTTCTTTTTCTTTTGATTGTAGAGTATGTCATCTATTGCTACAGAAGCACCAAGCTACTTTATCCTTTGGGAGTACTCCTTTTATAGGATCTTTCATGGCATGGGTGGTGTGATTTGTTATTTAGACTATATACTCACAGAGGGAGAGATGGAAGATCATCTGCAAAGCTTAGAAGAAGTTCCTAAGATACTGCAAACTCATTTCCAGAGAATAGCGTGTCTTATTTATGACATGTAATACTTGCTACTGGCATCCACTCCGTAAAAGAAAAAGCATCTATTGAAAGGACTGCTGTTCCTATTAGTGTAACAGAGTTTAGGTCTTTTGCAGCCGTGCTAAACTGTTCATCCCATATCTGTTCACTATCACCCACCAATGAAAGCAAAGATGCTATATGGGTTTGGTCTGAGAAATGTCAGTGTGCTGTTAAAGATGGTAAGGAGTACAGTTGCTGTCAAGTATAGCCCAGAGCTACCACTCATTCTGCTTTGTGATGCTTCTCCAGTTGGAGTGGGTAGTGCAATATGCCATCAAATGAAAGATGGAAGCAAGAAACCTTTTGGCTGTGTATCCTGCGTGTTGACATAAACAGAACAGAATTACTCTCAGACAGAGAATAAAGCCTTAGGATTAGTATTAGTATGCCATGAAATTTCACGAATACTTGTATGGTAGGAGTTTCAGTTTCATCTTACTGAAAGGTTATAAGCCCCTGCTTGGCCCTACAACAAGTATTCTGGCCCAAGCTGCTGCAAGGATGCAAAGATGGATTCTAATTCTAGTGCCATATCCAGTACATACAGTATAAAACCCAGAATAAAAGATTATAGTAGCACAGTAAGACCAACACACTATATAAACTACCTGTGAAAACATAGTGAGGGTATGGTGTCCAATTCTGATCTGCTGCCATGAGAGATATTGCAAAAGAAACTTAGAAATTGAAAGAAATTGTCTTAAGAATGCTTAAAAAGATTGTGATGTTATGCTGGGGCGGCATGGTGGCGCTGTGGGTAGTGCTGCTGCCTCTCAGTTAGGAGACCCAGGTTTGCTTTCTGGGTCTTCCCTGCGTGGAGTTTGCATGTTTTCCCTGTGTCTATGCAGCTTTCCTCCAGGTGCTCCGGTTTCCTCCCACAGTCCAAAGACATGCAGGTTAGGTGCATTGGCGATCCTAAATTGTCCCTAGTGTGTTTGTGTGTGTGTGTGTGTGTGTGTGTGTGTGAGCCCTGCGGTCGGCTGGCGCCCTGCCCAGGGTTTGTTTCCTGCCTTGCACCCTGTGTTGGCTGGGATTAGCTCCAGCAGAACCCCGTGACCCTGTGGTTAGGATATAGCCGGGTGGATAATGGATGGATGGATGGATGTTATGCTGGCCAAAATATAGGCAGGATGAAAGATTGAGGCCATATTTACAAAGAAAGTTTGAGCTAACTATTGAAGATAATTGCACACTGTCAGGCCTACTTGCAGTAGTATATATGTTATATTGCAAGGCAGATTACTATCTGAGTTGTATGAAAGCCATTTGGAGTAGTTAAGATGAAACCTTTAGTCAGACGTCTCATGCTGATGTTCCACAAATGTATGCACCATTTGTCACCAATAGCATAGCATACCTGTTACAACTCATCGGCAAATGCTTAATGGGAAAGAATACATTTAGACTTTGATCACAAACAGATGGATATGGCAGAAATGGATGCATGCACTTGGTGTCCAGAAATTATTCACATCTATTGTACTGCAGCTACTTAAATTGTTAAAGTGCTGAGGAATCTTGTTGCTTCTTATAGTTTACTTATGGAGCTCAAATCTGGATAAGTTTACCTCCCAAGACTCTTGAGATTTTTCAGAAATAAAATGGTGTGAAACATGTCAGATTGTCTGCATATCACTGTGTAAGTAACGGCCTGGGTGAGAGATTAGTCTAGATTGTCATGAAATCTCTTGCTAAGAACAGAGCAGTAGATGATATGACACTTCAACACTGTGTTGATGATCTTTTACTGTATATGGTTACTGCAACACACCTCATGGTAAATCAGAAAAGGCACCAGCTGAGCTTTTTTGCCATGAGACAAGTTCATAGTAAGTTACCATTGATTAGTCCTCAGTTCACTAAAAGAATGCAGTCTGATAATACAGATAACAAAGATAACACTTGAAGAGTTAGAGGTGTCACTGTATGTCAAGAGGTCTCTATGCAGAACTCCATGACAGGAGAGAAATGGCTAAATTAAGACTTTACAGAAGTGCCAGGTCCAGTAAGTTATATGGTTATGGTTCATGGAATTTGTGTTAGGGGAATGTTAATCAAAAGATGTGCACTTCTATAAACTGCACAGTACAGGGAGACGAGTCTCCATATGCAGGACGATCTGAACATAGAGACAGAAATAAAACCGATGTACAACAGAATATTCTATCAGTGACCACGGAAGAGCAAGTCCCACCACTTCAGAGCGTGGGAAAATCAGTCGTCCTGTAAGAAACAGGCATGCTCCCGAAAGACTAAACTTTTGACATTTTTCTCTCTGTGTTTTAATTTAAAAAGGGGGGAACAGAAATATGAAGGGTTTTTTACAAGTGTACATTAAAGTTAAAGAACATTTCTCTCTCTGGGTAGTTAGTTTACAGATGTTGAAGCTGTGGTTCTGTAATGCTCTTAGAAGTTTTGTGTATACAGTATAGCATTGTGGCAGTTTAAAATATTTTTTCTTTGGTGAATTATTTAATATAAAAAGAGTGTAGTACGCTTTTACACCAGTTCAGGGTGTGACTTGATAGAGAATGGAAGTAAAATGCTGCTGAATGCAAAATGTTTTGTGTTTTTTTTTTTTTTTTTTTTTGCTCTTCCTCTACTGCTGTTTCTTTCATTATGTAAATTTGATAAATTGCTTAAAAAAGGAATAGTCAGAACATTTCATTGCAGTGGTCACTGATTATACGCTCACTGTATACACATGGGTAAATACAAGTGTCTTCTTTCCTGCTTATAAGTAATAGGTGAATAATACATTTAGTAATAAGTTTCTTTAGCTTAGCACTCCAAGTCACTCATCGTTCTTAAATTGTTCAAGTTCTGGAAGTGGACCATCTGCACAAGTGGCATAATTTACACAACAGACAAAAACACCTAAGTAAGAGTGCATACTTAATGAGTTACCTAGCATTTGTGAAGAATTCCAACATTTAATGGCTTACAGTTTGGAAAATTAAGTTATTTATCTATTTTCTGAATTTGCAATTGTTACTTAATCTAAAAACGTGTTATTAGGTTGAGGGAGGAGTTCAGTAGTGCTGGAGATAATGTGTGTGAAAACGAAAGAATACTGTATATAAAAGCTACAAAAACAGTGACAACTGGGAACCAAGGGAGATGCTGGAGTGTCATTATTACATCATCAGTATGATGCTACTGGAGTATGTGAATTTCCCCTTGGGATTAATAAAGTATCTATCTATCTATCTATCTATCTATCTATCTATCTATCTATCTATCTATCTATCACTAATGCGCAGCCCATATTGGAAAACATTTTATGAAAATCTAGCAACTTGATTAAATACATGGAAATAAAATATTTCCACAATCCTAAACTGTAAATTAAAAGGTCGATGAATGGATGGATTTTATTACAAAGGAGTAGGCTTTTTTATTTATTTAATAATTTGCACTTTGAGTTAATCATGTGCATTTCCATCTACAACCTGTAATCATTCTGCAAAAAGTTACCCATGAAAAAAGCAGACTCCAGGTTAACACTGGCTGCTTAAAGGGAGGGCCTTCATACTTTACAAACCGATATCAGAAAGATCCTAAAAATTAAAGACATTTGAAATGAAATCATACGTCAGTAGAAAGCTGCTTGAAAACTATTTCAAAAGATGTGAAAGGATTTTATTTATTTACTTTACTACAGTTTCATATAGTATTAGTAGTCATATCATCCTGTTTAAAGGGCACAATGAAGTTCTTACTTTCATGTTTGACCAAGATGGAAAATATTGCCATTCACTGGCACACTAATAAACACAAATGTAGTAAATTACAGAACTTTATTTAGTTTATAGCACTCTCAGACCCATTTACCTGATGTATTCCTTACCTTGTTTCTATGTCCCCATGACCTGAAACATGAAATAACACTGAGAAAAACTTCAGTACCTCGTATTCATTAAAGAGAGACATCTTGTTTCCCAAGATCCATTTGCTTAGTTCTGGTGGAGCTATGTAAATAGTCACACTGCTCACAGCAAGAAATAAGAAGCCTTATTTCTTCTTCTTCTTTAGTGTTCAATCTGGAGATTAGTTTGCAGCAATTCTCCACTCCTCTCATTTTTATTAACTTCCTTTATATTTATTGCTATTTCCAGCATCATACATCTTTCATTATTTGTTCAAGATATCGCAAACTTGGTCTTCCTCTGCCTTTCTTCCATTTCACCTGTCTTTCCATTATCAATTTCAGGAGCCCTTCATGTCTCATAGGTGTCCCACAAGTTGCACTCGTCTTTGAACTGTAGTTTCCTATAAACTGTGCCTTTCACCTATTCTTAGGAGAACTTTTTCATTAGTTATTTTATTTAATTTTCAACATACAGTGGTAGCACCATGGCTAATATGAATTTAGTCTCTTTTCCTCTTTAATTCCTAAGGTTCATGTCTGATAGCCATATTAAACTACACTCTAGACGAAGGTTTTTAGGAGCCTTTTTCTGAACGAAAGACTGTTATTTTGAGATGTCAAGAGCTTTATCTTTTTGTTGAAAATGATTTTTGCTTGATTAATTCTCATTACTTCAACTTTACTTCACCCATTCCTTGTAGTCCTACTTCCCAGATAAATGTATTTTGACTTGTTCGTACTTGTCATATACCATTACCTTTGTTTTGGATTTATTTATTCTCATATTATATCTTATCCCCATAATTTCATTAATTTTTTCCAACATGTATTTGATGTCTTCTTCATTTTCAGTTAAGATAGCAATATCACCCCCAAATCTGAGCATATCAATTCTTTCACCCTGCACGATTACTCCCACTTTTACTTTCAAAGCTTTATCTATATACATATCGAACACAATGCCTTACTACATCAGATATAATATCAACCTGTGATGCTCAAGGTGAGCCAAGTGTTTCTCAGACCAATGTCCTTTTAATATGTCTTGCAGAACCACACACAGCAAATTTGTGTTATACCAGAAAGCTATAGGTGAAAATTTCTTTGTGAAATAAAAAAAGAATAGTTAATGAAGAAAATTAACCAAAAGCAAAAATCTGAATTTATGGTAAAAACAGCCATTGACAGACCACAAACTGCCAGCTAACCTTTATCTGATGTGAGAGGAACTTGGAGTGCTCATGATCAATTCAAACAAGCACAGGGTGAACAGTGACATGACTAAAGCCGTGTGGAACAAAAACAAGCTGAGTAAACTGTGCAGTGACAAAAGCATGCAGCAAATGAGCTAACATTCAAGGTATTGCCTGATCTTTCACAATTCATATTTGCCAGAATGTGTGCCAAACTGCCTCCCCAGTGCTGTAGCTAGTGGGTAGCTTTTTCCAT
>JANRMT010062792.1:118348742-118363396 GCA_026402145.1 Polypterus bichir lapradei | reverse complement strand
ATAGATAGATAGATAGATAGATAGATAGATAGATAGATAGATAGATAAAACAAAAGAAAAGCTCAGACTTGGCTGTCCCAGTTACAGTGTGGCATTATGCAGGCATATTGCTGTTGGTATAAAGGAGCCCCAGTAGTGTTTCTTTACACACTTCTGCTGAATAATTCATTGGCTGAAAGTCCTCAGTGTTAGTGTGTCAAAGAGAGAGTATGTGTAGCATTGTTCATTTTGTTTTGTTTTAATCCTCTCCTTTGCTACAAACTCCAGGGTGTCCAGAGTGTGTCCCATAATTGATTCTGCCCTTTTAATTAGCTTCTTAATTCTGATGTTACCAGCCCAGTACACCACAGCATAGAAAATCCCACTGGCTATCACAGAGTTGTAGAAGTTGTGAAGCATGGCACTTCCCACATTAAAGGAACACAGCTTCCTAAGGAAAAAGAACCTGCTCTGCCTGCTCTTATATAGTTCCTCTGTGCAGTCCAAACTGACATTATTGTGGACCACCTCTATATCCACTCTTTCAATAGTTACCAGACATAGAGGCTCTTTAGTGCAGTGAAATTCAATAACCAGCTCATTGGTCTTGTTGATGGTAAGATGCAGATAATTTTCCTTTCACCAAGAAACAAAGTTCTCCACCTGACTTGTCTACTCTGTCTCTTTCCTCTTATCAATATGACCCATAAATGCAAAATCATTTCTACAAGTGACATGACCTGGTGTTATATTTATAGTCTGAGGTGTACAGAGTGAAGAGAAAAGGATACAGGGCTATTCCTTGTGGTGCTCCAGTGTTACTCACATCCATATCATAAACACAGTCCTTGAGTCTCACAAACTGTGGTCTGCCCAACAGACAGCCCCTTACCCAGGACACCATAGGCTTATCCATCTGCATACGTCTAGGGCTTAGCCCTTACCAAGGATAGATTGATATTCTTGAAGGCACTGGAGAAGTCAAAAACATAATCCTCACAGTACTGCCAGCTTTGTCTAGGTGTTTTGGGGACTTATAAAAAGTGATAAAAAGTTTTGCCTGTATGTTAAAATGTTATTATCTTTAAGTTTTCTACCTTGTGAGGAAGTGCCTTCAGCTTTTGAAATGGATGGCTATGAATGCTTCCCGTCCAGAGCTGGAGATGTCCAAATCAAGATAACTCCAACTTAATTGGTGCCTACTAGAGGTTATCTTTCAAATAAAATTACAATTCATGAAAAGGCTTATGTATCATAATTAAAATTATATTTTTATTTGTACTGTATGTGTAGTGGAGATTTTTGTTACCAAGGGAGTTTACCATTGCTTAAAGTTTTAAACATTATTGAATACATTTGTCACTATGCACATTTTTCCTGCATGCATTTCTCACTGCCCAGTTTTGTCTTTATGCGTGAATGTATATAATCTTTCTAGAAATTTAGCAACAAAGAAATTAATCTAGGTCCTTTTGTTAGTGCTAACCTATGTACAATCATAACATACTAACTGAAAAGGTGATACTTCGTATTTTTTAAAATATTAATATTTCTATTACTACTATGTCTCATACTAATCTTGTTACTTATTTTCCTCCAAACCTATATCCACCTAATATTCTGTGCCATGAGTGCTTACTCTCATACACCAGATAAAAATAATTTGAATTAAACATGTTTTCACCACAAAAGCAACACCATATTTTGTAAAATTTTCATCTCACACTTAAAAAAGTAATTTGGAAAAAATATCTGCCTTGTCGTTAAGTGGCCACCCATATTTCACACCTATTTTGATTCTGAGTGCTGTGGTGTTTAGTGCTTTAGCCTCATGATGACGTTTGCATGTTCTCCCTGTGTCTATGTTGGTCTTTCTTCTAGTAATTGAATTTCCTCATGCATCCCACACATATACAAGCTAGTTGCAGGATGACTCTAAACTGGCTTGGAGTGGTGTGCGTGTGTGTGTGATAGTGGGCCATCCAGTGGCCTAGTGCTCCTTGCAGGACTGATTCCCACCTTGTGCCCAGTGCTTTCTGGATAGGCATCAACATCATCAAGCCTGAAGTGAATAAGCAGGTTAGAAAGTGGACGGATGATTTGTCTCCTACACCAAACTATGTTTCAAATGACATGCAAACCTTATATTTCAGACTATCTTCATTTTCCTCCACAAATTAAGGGAGTAACTATTTAAAAATAATACCATTTTACCAAAGGGTAAGATCACTTTTGTTTCAAGTGAGCCACTTCTTTAAATTATGCTTTATATCTTTAATGCTGTTCACTTGTCACATCCTTAATTATGTAGATAAAGAGGAAAACTGTATTAGCGTTCTCCAAATGAGATACATTTTTCACAGCTTTAAGGCACATGAGAAACTATAATTCCTCCTTCAAATCATGCTGCAAGGTGTTAAACATTCTTGTGTTTATCCTATTGTTATTTTTAACTTTCCTCTTCTGTTATACTTCTGTGAGCTGTACTCTGTTTATTATAATAGATGTTGATTTGCATGGCCTTGTGGTCACATGTGTTTACAATTTTTTAGTAAGTAATTTGTTAGATGGACATCTTCTGTATATGCTGTAATGTTTTTTCAATAATAAGTTATTTAAATGCATTCTTCTTAAATAAATGGCTTGAGTATAATATTGCAAATGTAGCCTTTTTTTGGATATACTGCTTTAAGATTTTAAATGACAGCTAAGTATTATAGAGTGGTAGTGTCAATTATATGATAATTACATGACACTGTATTTTCCAATCCAATCCTCAGTGGTTAGCTTTTCACAAATGGTGTTCTGCTGTATAAATCTGAGAAGACCATTATTATCTGTTATAATAAAACAGCACATATGCACCCCTTCCATTTTCAGGGTCCCGTTATCCTAAGACAATCCCGGCACATCAAGCACTATTGCAGGTCCAAAAAGATTCCTTCATACCCACCCACCCTAACATTCATTCATATTGGAACAATTCAAAGATACCAATTAACCTCCCCTACAGTTCATTGGTAAGTGAGACAAAAAAGGCAATGGTCAAAGAAAACCCACACAGATGCAAGGAAAACAAAAAAACTCCTGATAGACAGTGATTGAGCTGGATACAAATCTCAGTGCCCTGGCAGCCCTAACCATTGAGTGACGTCCCTTGCAGAACCACAGTATGGCGGCTTATATCTCCAATACAGACTGTATTAAAATGTTTTAGTTATGGAGTGATGTTCTGGCTGGTATTTCTTTGGGTGGATGATTATTTATCAGAACTAGCATTAAATACTTATGGGTCAACATCACAAGTAAATATAAAGCTCTTTAGCAACAAAATTTTGCTGTCTGTATGGAAAAAATTAAGCAAGACTTACATAGACGGTCAACCCTTTATCTCACTTTAGCTGGAAGATGAATATCCTTCCTACGCTTCTTTTTTTATTTCAAAACATTCCAATATACATCAATAGATAATTTTTTAAGAAATTAGATTCAACCATAACCTCATTTATTTGGAATTCAAAACATCCACGTATCCAAAGGGCGACCCTACAAAGACCTAAGGCGGAAGGCAGCATGCCTCTACCTATAACTTTAAATTTTATTACTGGGCAGCAGACATACAAGCTATAAAAACATGGACATGGACAAAAATAGATGAACATACACAGGCTTGGTCCACAATAGAAATAAAATCCTGCAGTACTTGTTTATATTCCTTGCTTTATACCCCTAGAAGTACAAGTTATCGCCAATATACGAACAACCCAATTATGCTTCACTCAATCAGAATATGGAACCAATGTAGGAATTATTTTAAGATAGAGAAGCTTTTCTCTGTGGCATCTCTGCATGAGAACCACCTTTTCCCACCCTCTTGAATGTATGCAGTTTTTAATACATGGAAAACATCTCAGATTAAATCATTTAGGGATCTGTACATAGACAAGGTTTTTGCATCCTACAAACAATTACACTCCAAATTTAACTTTCCAACAACACATTGCTTTCATTATCCATCCATCCATTTTCCAACCCACTGAATCCGAACACAGGGGTCTGCTGGAGCCAATCCCAGCCAACAAGGCAGGAATCCAATCCTGGGCAGGGTGCCAACCCACCACAGGACACACACAAACACACCCACGCCAATTTAGAATCTCCAATCCACCTAACCTGCATGTCTTTGGACTGTGGGAGGAAACCAGAGCGCCAGGAGGAAACCCACACAGACACGGGGAGAACATGCAAACTCCACGCAGGGAGGACCCGCGAAGTGAACCCAGGTCTCCTAACTGCAAGGCAGCAGCACTACCACTGCGCCACCGTGCCGCCTATGCTTTCATTATCTTTAAATTCAAAACTTTGTTAAACAGAACCTGTCCGATTTTTCTCATACCTGTATACTGGAAAAAATATTGATCAGTCTCGAGGACTCAGACAGCATTTCCGTAATATATAAAAACTATTTTACAGTCCCTCCCTTTCAAAGATCCAAGAGTAAAGTGGGAAAAGGATCTCTTACTCGATATTTCAGAAAAGGAGTGAAAAGTAGCAATGCAAAGAATTCACTCGAGCTCCATATATGCAAAGCATACAATTATATAACTTAAAATTATATATCGAGTGCATCTCTCTCGTTTAAAATTGTCTAAAATGTTTCCAGGGCAAGATCCAACCTGCGAACGCTGCAGTCAAGTTCCAGCCTCACTGGGCCACATGTTTTGGGCCTGCACCAAATTAACATCATTCTGGACCAAAATCTTTAAATGCATTTCAGACAGCCTTGGTGTCACAATCCCTCCTAACCCACTAACAGCTGTGTTTGGTGTTCTTCCAGATGGGCTTAAAGTGGAGAAGGACAAACAAACTGTGATTGCCTTTACTTCACTATTGGCACGCAGACTTATCTTGCTCAATTGGAAGAATCCCAACTCGCCTATTCTAAGTCAGTGGGAAACAGATGTTTTGTGGTATTTGGAATTGGAAAAAATCAAATTTGCACTTAGAGGACCTGTGCGAAACGTTTTCAAAACCTTGCAGGATCTGATAAATAACATTTTAGAATAAGCATTTAAATTGAGGAAGTAGGTTTTCTCCCATCTTTTACTCCATTTACCTTTATTCATGTATTAATTTATCTATTTAGTTTTATTTATTTTTCTAGTTGATTTGTTTTGAACCTTTTTCTTTTTTCTCTTTTTTTTTTTGTAAAACTCGAGTTATGTGTATGGAGTGTTACCATGTACCATGTATTCTTCATGTGCTGTGGCTCATAACATTGCATCCCTTTTAAGTAGCCACTGCCTAGGAGATGCTCTTTAGAAATTCAGTATCATTATGGACATTTTGGCCTGAAGTAAGAGACATCGGGATTCATTTTGGGAGATGTAGTTCAGGAATGACCACTTTCTGGTTTCTCTCTCACCAGGGCTGCCAGGATAGGTGGCCAGTCCACAATCTTGACCTGGATTAAAATTGTATTATAATGGATGGGCTTTCAAGCAAAGTTTATCACAGACAGAGGCTAACTTCTGCTGTAAAATATATTCATAGAAAAACTATGTTAAATAAGCATTGATAGATGGAACTTAATCTAACTGATATTTAAAATTCTAATATTTCTTCTCCAATAGTGATCCAGAGCAGGTACTTTGGTTTTACTCACACACACCAATGGAATGTGCATTTGGCTAATTGGCATCTTTGAACTGGCCTTGTATGAGTGAAGAGACCTTGTGATGGCTTGAATTGGATCCTGCCTTGTGCTTGATGCTACCAGGAGAGTCTCTATCCTCCATGGCTGATGATGACCCTAGCTAAGTGGATCTAAGAATATTGACACTGCTGTAGTAATACCTCCTAACTAGTCAATAGGTAAATGGGTTGTCACAAACTCCACAAAGAGCCATAGCAAGGTTTGGGGCAGCCACCCGTATATTTGGTTTCCTGGCTGCAAATTGTCGTAAATGATAGCACGGCTGTGCACAAAACCGAGTCCAAAACAGAACTGAGGGAATAGGGAAAAGGCGGAGGCTTTTAAAGGGAAAGACAGGAAGTGAGGTCAAAGGGGTCGGGCTCATAAGGGTCTTCAGCCATAGACTCAAGCCCGGACATGACATCACAGGGGCCGGAGCTGGCAAGGTCTTCTTCCATAGGCTCGGACCTGTAAGTGATGTTAAGAGGGCCAGGTACAATCTCCCGTGAATGGTCTGCAGGAAAGGGAGAAAAAGAGTCAGTGCACTCTGCCTCATCCCGGTATGCCTTGGAAATGCCCTTACTCAAGCCCTTTAGCTGCCTCCCATGCGCATGTGTGTGACAGGGTCTAAACTGTTCTTCCCAAGCAAGCATTACTCTGTATAATGTGTGACATGGCAAACTCAAACAAAATACACATACATATTCTTTAATCTTCAATCCAGTTCTGGGTAATAGTGTATTTTATAGTTGAGTGACTTACTCAGGACCACACAGAGCATGTGTCTGAAATTCACATGGAAAGGTTGCAACATTATAAGCTATCTGTTTACCACAAAAAATAAATGCTCTGTGTTTTAAAAAAAATGTTTAAATGGTGAAGGGTAAAATGCTTATGGTATGTTAATAAATTCAGTCTTGGCCATTCACTGGAATATGTTTGCACTGTAATATGCAATGGATTTATTTTAACTATAAAAAGGAGTCTGTGGAAGCAAATGAATATATTCCAGAAATTGCAGCTTGTTTGCTTAGGGTATCCATTTTGTTTTCTTAGCTTTTCTTTATGCTACTTAATTAAGAAAAGCTACAGTGGCAGGCTGCACAGACAAGAGGAGTCACAGGGAATTCTTAATGAGCATGAGAGATAACAACTGTGCCATATGGCTTTAATGTGAAATCCTTGCAGGGTATTCCGGGAGGACACTTCTGCTGAAGAAGCTTCTGTCCTTGGTGTCAGTTGTGTAAATGAGGCAGGAACATCCCAAAAGGGACATCAGTGAACATTTTATCCAGTTTCATAGTTGTTACCTAATACAAATGTCTCTACAGCACACTCATTAGTTCTGCTGTTATTCATAATATATGAGAATGGTAGAAATAAAGTTCCTGGAAGTAAGTTTAATGGTTTATATAAAATCTCATGTATTTATTTGTTCTGATATATTTATTATCACAGCCAGGGAGACTAAAGGAATGGTGGGGAGCACAAAAAACACCATGAGAGCACAAGGCACAACTGGTTTCAGGCAGTGTGAGAGCTCCTTCCACTTCACAGTCCAGGGTTGAAATGAGACATAGCATGCTCCATTTTATTTGGTCCCAACAGGAAGCCCTTCTCTGGGCTCTGAGGGTGGTGTCGGTTGCTGAGTCTCTTTTCGGTAGTGTGGATAGAAGAGAGCGCTCAGTTAGTGACAGTGCCGCTTTTTGGTCTGGGGTGACATCACTTACCTGGCTTAAGCCCTGAAAGTGATCCCCAGGCGTACAGGTGTGCCAATGTATATATTGTTACATGTATATACATATAAATATACATTTATATATATATATTGTGTGGAATAAACAAAGGAAACAGATATAGGTTTGGTGAGATCCACCCCTAATATTGTTGGTAAAAAACAAAATCTACTTTGAAATGAGTGACCATAAAGGACTGAGTCAAAAATAGTGACAGATCAGGAGGTTTGAGTGCTCAGAGTTTGTAGGTGCAAGACAGGAAAGGGCAGGTCTCAGGCAGAAATGAGGTCTGTTGTAGCACTGGAAGTGGGCAAAGTCTTAGCTGGGTTTTCTTTCTGGTGGTCTGTGGAAGAATGAGAAAAGGCATTAGTATCTTTCATCAGCCCTTGACTCTAAATCTTACCCCCAGTTAAGCCCTTAGGTTGCCTCCCATGCGTGCATGTGTGACAATTGTAAGAAAGAGATAAAACCAAGAAAAAGGTTTAGCGTATTCACCCTGTATACTTGAAAAACGTTTTTTTGCAAGAGCAAAAAGAGAGTAGTCTTAACAGAACGAGTCCACAACTGAACTGAAACAACAGAAAATATGGTGGACTTTTATAAGGTAGCCAGGAAGGGGTGCACTTTGAGGGTCAGAGCTGGAAGCGAGATCAGAGTTGGAGCTGAGAGTAAGGTCGGAGCTGGAGCCAGGAGTGAGGTCAGATGGGATTTCCTTCTGAAGATCTGAAGAGGAAGCAGAAAAGGTGTTTGAGTGCATCGCCAACCCATGGCCAAGCATATAGATATATCTAGTTAAACCCATTACTGCCTCCCATGAGTGTTTGTGCGTGACTATATATGTGTAAATCTCTCTATTATAAAAAAAATCCTGGAGAGAAACACTAGGGAGACGAGACGTGATCTTCACGTGAAGATCATGGAAGACACTTAAAAGACCCACAAGATGAAAGAGATTGGCCACGGAGCATGTCGCGGGGACCTTAAACATGAGACTTTGTGCCAACAGATTGACCCAGGACTGTCTCGCAGGGACGTAGAACATGAGATTCTTGCAAGACATGTCCTACTTACATCGAATATCAAATAAGACCACGGGCAGCAAAACACTCAGTCGTGTAAAGGCTTTGAGCACACACAGATCCAGGGCTCTTAGCACATATAAAGCATATAAGGACAATACGTTATAAATGAAACTTCGACGACTAAGCGAAGAAGAAAGCAGCGTGGAGAAAAGAGACTCAAAAATGTTGGAGAGAAAAAAAGAAAAACCCTGCTCTATCCTGGAGCCAATCCCAGCAAGCATAAGGTGGAAGGCAGGAATAGTCCTCTGGACAGGGCAGTAGCCCATTATTGGGTGAACACGCACCATGGCCAGTTTAGCGTCACCGATATATCTAACCTGCATAACGGAAATAAGAAGATTCATTAAAATGGATTAATGAACACAGAATGTAAATTTAATATAGAAGAGTATCAAACCATTAAATGATATTGTACCCATTCACACTGTATTTAGAACTACTGTGTTTAAGTGTTAGAGCTGTCAGCTCATTTGACTGGAAGAGAGTACAGTCATGGAAAGGGAATATTAATTAGGCAGTAAAGTCTTTATGAATAGTTTAGTTGTCTATGGAAACTAATGGGGCTTCCAGCCCAGTATGACAGGTTAGGGAATAGTATTGTTCTTCTTAGCTCTCCCTTTCATTATTTTTTTTTCACTTTTTTAACAACTTAATCTATGCCTTACTAAGTAATTTTTTTTTTGTAATTCAAGGCAGTGCTAATGTTCAATGAGGTTCAGCACAGCTTTTACGAATACAGAAGCACTGACAATTACTGAAAATGTATGGAATTAATTAACTGTTAAAATATAAATGCTGAAAAAAATTGCTATCAGTTCCAAATGTGCACAGGGTCAAATTAGACAAGCCATTAAAGTACTGCAGTAGTGTGAGTTTGAAGGATACTCCGTGTACTGCATGAGAGACAGGCAGCTGCTGGAAACAGGAACAGCATTACAAATGTCAAGGTTGGTGTGTGTATCAATGAAAAAAATAAATAGCAGATCAAAAAGATAAAATCACAAGTAGTACATTAAACTAAAGGAAACACAGATAGTTCAGGTAGTATCTCCTTTTTTGCTTCTAGCATGGCATAGTAAACCTTCTGTTAAGCCACAGACCCGAAAGGCAGAAGCTGATCATTTTCGCTGCGTGTGAATATCCTGCTGGGCTACAGTTTGAAGGCAAAATGGTTTTGCCACATCTTTAGTACAAATCTGTGGAGTGGAAATGTCAGGAACCGGCTGAAGCTCTTTCTAGTTTTACCCCAGCACCATCCCTCTGGATCTTTTGTATAGCAAAGTTTATTTTGAAGCAATCCTATGATGGAGGGCCTGAGAACATAAAAGAGACAGTGGCTTCACATGTACATTTTCTTTCTTGCCTTTAAAGAAAAATGTTCTGTTTTACAGAGTCTTTAGATTTTTTGCCTTGATTTTTCTACTAATCATTCTACTACCCGTTTCAGTTTCCTGTTTTTAGATCTTTAGCTTGCTGCTGAATTCTGTTCTTGAATTTACCCTTTTTAATTTGTTACTACTGTATTTCTAACTATTACATTGTGTTTGACTGGCTGCCTCTTTTGGATCTGAATATTGGATTTTAGATTTGTTCAAATTCATCATATTAATATGTTACACCATGTGTGCTAATTGTGTCTGCATCTGCAATAAAACAGGTGTGACAGAGAAGGATGTTTTTCAGCATCTCAAGGCTGCTCTTGCACTAGACGTCTCTGTTATGGTTTGGTTGAGGTTTATATTTGGTGTATTTGATGCGTTTGTCATTGTTTATTATGTTTCTGTGTTCCATTAGTTCTGTTTGTTGTTGTCTTTTATGTAAATCTAGCTGTGTAAGCCCGTCCTGTAAAAAGCCCGGGCGCCTAGAAGCTATTGAAATGGTCAGAAAAAAAATTGAAATACAGAGTCAGGGTTTCATTTTGACCCCCTTGTCTATCAGTGGCTAAGTGAGTTCCTCCCTCCTCGGAGGTTTTGTTTTGCCGATGAGTTGGCCTCGCTTGTCTATTAGCGGCTAAGCAAGTTTGTCTTTCGTCAGCGGTTTTCACTTTGGCGACAGAGTCGCTTTCTTTCAGCTTCATGCTGTAGCCTCGCACTTCTGGGCCGGACAGACAGACACACACACTTCCATGCGTAGATGTTTATATATAAGATAATATTTTACTTTAATTGTTTAAGTGATAGTGATTGTGTTTCAAAGTGTTATATAGTGTTCTATTGTGTTTTTTGTATGCTCCTTTATGGGTGGATCCTCAAGAGGTGGGGCCACCTTGATGTCACAGCTGAAGGACTGCCCACAGCCTTTATCTGCTGAGACTGAGAGCAGACCTGTGAGTATTGGATATTCTGGTACATTGGGATTGTTGCTTCTGTTCTTGATTATTGATAACTGGACTGTATATTGGGCAAGTACATTTTTTGCCATGTTTGCATTTTAAACATTATCTGAAAAAATATTCTTATTTATAAATATACTGCTATAGATGCTTAGCCAAAGGTTTTATGGTACCCTTCTCTAGGAGGGCATTTTTGTATACTTTATATATTCTTTGACATTATAAGATTTTTTTTTTGAATGCTGGAAGCTAGTTCCTTATTTTTAGTCTTAGGCCAGGGCGGAATCCTCCCTGTGGAGTAAGGAGGTCAGAGTGCTTGGGGTGAGGCCAATCCTAGGTAGGCTAGGAAGGTTTGACCTGGTTTGTGGAGCCTTTAAAAGGTGTTTTTTTGCTAAACAAGGGCACTTGAATCACAATAGTCTCAGGGGTGTATGTCTGACAAGAAATACTCCCATAACCTAATGTGTATCTAGAGTTAACAAGCAATGATAATAAGATTGTCATTAATCTCTCAAGACAGTGGGACTACATGACCATGAATGATCAGAGGTTCACCTCTGTAAGTTGTAATGAAAAAACATTGTCACCACTAATATCTTGTGGAGCAGGCTTCCTATGCCACTGGAAGTTATCCAGTAGGTAGCTGCTAACGCTTTTTGTGTGTGTGAGGAGAGCTAAGACGTAACAGTCAGACTGCTACTGTGTCAAATAAAAGGACTAAGCACCGTTTTCTGTTCAAAGTGGGGGGCTAAAATAGAACATAAAATGTTTGAGGGCCAAACTGCTATTTTGCATCTGAAAGGAAATTTTTTTGCTTTCCCCGCTAATGAGCAGAACAACTGTAATGGTATGCTCAGGACTATATTAACACCATTTCACATTTTCATCAAGCATTACACTGGCCCCATCTCCATTATATGCTACTTGCATTTGACTTGGCACATTTGGTTATGTTTCTAGACAACATTGACTGTGAGGCACTTACAAAAAGATGGGGAATGAATAAAAGAAGAGGACTTAGAAGAGACCTGTAAAAGACTGCAGCATCATGTTTAGTGTTTAAGTGAATTGTGCCTTCTGTCTTTCCTATCTGAACACTTCTGCCTTCCTTGCCTATGGTTTTGACCTTTCCTGTACCTAATGGGCTTAAACAATTCTTAGTTAGTTGTGTTTGCCTTTCACTAGCCTCCATCTGTGTTGCCAGGTGCATAGTGAAAAATGATTTCAGCTTAACAACTAGCATTCACCTTACTTATTTCCTTCATTTTTAAAATGCTTCTGTGATGTTGTCATCCCCCACCCACCACCACACCCGGTAGGGAGTTAGTCATGAAGGCTGTCAAGCACACGGTAAAACTTTGTTGTTGTCTGAGCTGACTGTGCAGTTTTTCAGTCTTTTTCACTGTCTCATATCTTGTAGCTCTTCCTGTGTGCTGTTATGTTTTTTTAGTATGGAGGCAAAAGGTATGGAATCACCAAAATATTATACAGCTAAAGTGTGTTCTATATTGTACCCTGTACTATGTGATCCAGATCCCAGTCATTTACAGTTATTTTGAATTATTTCTGTAAAATGTGTGTGTGTAACAAATCAGATTTTTTGTTATTTTAAGACTATGTTCACCTTTACGGTGAAATTATTATATTCATTTTTCTGATTATTTATAAATATATAAATAAAATAAATAAAATATTATAATTCATTTTTGGGAGTGGTTGTGTACAAGTAGTTTAAATATTTGTTTATATGTGTTGTAGCTGTGTTTACCCCAAATGGCCAAAGTTCTGGAGCTCTAGTTTGCTTCATGGCATTCTGGAAATAGCTTGACACATTGAAATGATTCCACGGACAAATATCTTCATTTTTAAAAGCTTTAGTAACAATTCAAAATAAAACAGTTCACACAAAAATAGGAAAAAATTGATATAGCAAAGGAAAGAAAAGTTGTTGTTTAAGAAAGGTTCTGTTTAAAGCTTGTATATCTTGTTTCATTCTTTAAGTTTGCTCATACAGTTGAAACCATTTCTAAATGGTTAAAAAACTGTATGCCTACCCATTTACAAACTGCAAATTTCAGTCCATGCTAGCAATGTATCTATTCCAAACTGACTCCATTAACACACTGTATTGCATAAATAGCTAAAAAAAGTTCCATCTCATACTAACTTACAGGGGGTAAAACGTTAAACCATAATCTATAGCTGTGAAAGAATATTGTATTCTATTCAAATTAAGCAAACACTAATACGAGTTTAATCTTTCTAAGATTGGCTCTTACATGTGTGTTTATTTTGCTTTTTTTAGTTTGGGGTTTTCAATCACACAAATGCTGTTTCTCTTATTAGTTTCACGTTTTGCCTTGTAATTTAAAAGTTTACTATCCATTTATGTCTTTTTTATTTACATGGCACTGTTGTGAAGGTCCAGTGACTGCAATTGTTGCATTGATGGTTTAACAGAAGCTACAGTACAAATATAGAAGTGTTCACACTTTACATTAAACTCTTTTGAATTTCATAGCAACAGTTACCTTCATTTTCAACCAGGCTGTAGTGTTAGGATTTTGTGTTTTGATTACAACCCCTTATTTTGATTTTTGTTTTGGCCTTTGATTCTGGTTACTCATTCTTATTTTGGCTTCTCCAGTATTCTGACTCTTTTTCACCAGAGTTTCTCATTTTTCAGTTTTGTGTTCATAGTAATTCTGGCCACACTTGCAACAGGCTGTCACCATTTTGTGTAGATAATACTGTTTATGTTACAGACTCTGCACAGAAGCCACACGATAAACTATTCTTATGAAAACACATTTGGATCCATTTTTTAAGAAACAATGAAAATTAGTGTTAGTTATGTGCAAATGATACAAAATAATTTGACAATTTTGCAACATTACTATTGACTATGATTTTGGTTTTATGTTTTGGTTTTGATGCTTGATTCTGACAGCTATTTTTGTTTTATTGACTCATGTTTGTGCCGATATAACAACTACTGTATCTTTCCTCCTGTTTGTTCCATCCATCTTCTGGTCATGGTTCTTTAGCTCCAGAATTCCTTTGAACCCCTATCTTTTACCAGTTGATTACAGTATAATAATGGACAGTGATGTGTTTATTAAAAATATGAAGTCTTCTTCACAGAGCTCCAAACACCCCCTTCCCCTCTGTCCCCTATTTAGTAATATCCTATGTTTTTACTTAATTTGCAGCATATTTGCCCAAGTGTGTCTACTCTAAATTAAAAGTTACACTTCAAAAAACAGTGTTTGTTTAGCAAAACATAAATAATAAAAAAAGTATTGATTAAGGTAAATTTATTAGTGAAAAGACTAAGAAAAATGCACTTAAAACCAATGTATGGAGTATCTGGAAATGAAAAGAAAAGCAGAAGGTACAAGCAAGAGCAAAAATACATTAAGAAACAACAAAAAACGTCATGAAGATGCAAGGGACTCATTGCAAGGGACTGTCTTCAACCTTGTAAAAGCTCATGAAAAGCCATAATCTCTTGCGGTTCATTGAATGTGCTAGATGTTTCATGAGTTCTCTTGTGTTTTTTGCTCTTGTTGAATATGTCTGATTTTTTGGATTTTTTTTTATCTTTTGCTCTGATTTTATGCCATTCTGTTGGATTTCATATTGGAGCTGTGCTTGCAATTGGGATCACCTACTTTGAAGACATTGCCTTATGTGACTTTTGTGCTCTTTGGTCATAATATATATATACTAGCAAAATACCCGCGCTTCGCAGCGGAGAAGTAGTGTGTTAATGAAGTAATGAAAAAGAAAAGGAAACATTTTGAAAATAACGTAACATGATTGTCAAT
>JANRMT010062792.1:118327996-118343742 GCA_026402145.1 Polypterus bichir lapradei | reverse complement strand
AAATGAAACCTGCTTAACTTTTGTAAGTAAGCTGTAAGGAATGAGCCTGCCAAATTTCAGCCTTCTACCTACACGGGAAGTTGGAGAATTAATGATGTTGGAAAGTTCAATATGGCGGCTGACAGTGGCCTCATACCACCGAAATAAGTACGTACATCGGTTCCGGTTACTGCAGGGAAGCTGCCTACCAAATTTCGTGAAGATGGAGTCAGCCTTCTACCTACACGGGAAGTTGGAGAATTAGTGATGAGTGAGTCAGTGGGTGAGTCAGTGAGGGCTTTGCCTTTTATTAGTATAGATGAAAAACCATTTTATATGGGGCTCTCTTGTCATTTACCTTTCTTAGTTAGGTGATGGTTGAGTGCTGAATTTGTCTTCAGAATGTTTTATTGCATTTTTATTGATTGGATCATGCTTTGTACTTTAAATAAGAAGAGAATCAAATGGATCAGTTTATTTATGATTAAGGGAATGAATTGAAATCGGTGTGAAAACATATTTGATCCTGGCAGCTCCTTGAACAATATACAAGCGACCTCTCTAATTTGCTTGGCCTAAACAATGATTAAGTATTCATAACACCTTCTTAAAAATGCTTTGACATCATGGAGAGCAGCTGTTCATCACTGTCTCCTTGCCTTTCAGGCTGAACTAAACTATATCCTTCTGACATGTCTTTGTTCTCATTCTTCCCTCACAGCAGACATCAATTTAGAGCTCCCACTCTCAGTAACACCTTTAAGTCAACTGACTCACCCTCAGATGCTTATGTACCTTTTGCATTCAGCAATCTCTGGTCTTATTGAAAGGAAATCACATCAACTGTATAGTTCAATCAGCATCTGCCATGTAATGGTGTTTGCATGATTTCAAAATAATACTATTTATAAAGTATACACTTTTTATGCAACCACATAAATGTGATTCTTGATTTTCTTCTTAATTTGAGTAGCCATACGTCTGTCTCATAAAATGCCACCAGAGGAGTTAACATTATTAGAAATACAAATCAAAAAGCTAATACACTTGTACCACAACCTCAATCAAGATGATTTTTACCCTTATCAAAAAGCTGTTTGTCTTCTACACTTGTAAATCTTCAAACCCCCCTGTTCTTCAGTGTAATGGCATCTTCCCTTCCCTGCCAAAAGCCTTAGCCTCAGTTCAACTTCTAATGCTGTAATTCCATGTCTCTGGTGTACTGGTCCTTGAAGTGAGCCCTTAATAGAAGCCGTGTGATCAGTTGTGCACAAAGCATGTGATTCAGGTCAGGAACTACCTAGAAGGTCTAATGCCATTGTAGAGGGTTGTATTTTTGTGGCTGCAGCCATTACTTTAATTCATTTCCAATTAATTATCCCTGTTGAAAGAGAGGAGAAGCTGCTTCAACTAACAGCCATACTCTAACAGCTTTCATCTCATTTATACTCCATGTTACTCTCTAAAGTGTATGTTGCTTTCTGAAGCTTGTTGTTGCCTTAAGCTACTTGAAGCATTACTTGCCAAATTCATCCATCCTACAATTTTCTGAATTCCCTGTTTCCAATATAAGGTTATGGCACAACTGAGCACAAAGCAGAAGCCACCGGGGCATGGGCTGCTTTTTCATCATGGGTTGTAAGCACAATCAGCCGGACTGGGGTAATTTACAGTAACTAATCAAGTTAACACACCAACCTGCCTCATTCTATGCAGACTAACACTGGAGAATTGGCACGGATGATTTTTACCCTTTGGGAATCCAACTAATTTCCTCATCATAGTTCAAAGTAATAGGACCTGTGGCAGACCCTTATCTGACTAGGACACCTTAGTAATGGAAGAACCGGGGGAGAGAACATGCACAGGGCATTATGTCCCTCGGAGCACTAAATGGCAACCCCCCTGGGTTACAGCGGTGCCTTGGATTCCCACAGGGTTCCATGGGAGTTGGAGTTCGCTATAGCCCTATTGGGTGTCGTGGGTGCTCCAGCGGGTACTGCAGGAACTCTGGAGCCAGACTTTGTCGGGCTTCCGCCTCACTCGTTAGTGCTTCCGGAACATGCCAATGGGCCACCAGAAATACTCCCAGGTGCAGAATAAAAGGAGCCTGTGGCCACTGTTCTGAGAGTCAGAGCCTTGAGGAAGAGGGACAAAGCTTGCTGGAGGAGGAGTGGAGGCAGAAAGACAAAGAGAAGGAGAGAGAGAAGATACATTGCTTTATTGTTGTGAGTGGTGCTTTTATACCGTGCTTGGTGCTGAACTGGTGGGAAATGATGTGGGAAGCGTTTCCCACTGATTAAAAGCCTGTGAGCTGCAGAGACTTGTGCCTGGCATCTGTTTGTGTTGGGTTTGGGAGGATGGTCTGCCCCCTGATGGCCAAAGACTGTAATGTAAAAACTAATATAGCACATTCACAGGCCATACCATGCTCAAGGGATTCAGAAAGTTTTCAGACTCCTTCACTGTTTTAGCATTTTGAGGAATGCTTTCTGAATCCAATGTATGTCACAAGCTTCTCCAAAGGTTTTAGACATATCTCCTTTCCATTAAATCTGGCAACAAATATAACCCAGGTAAATGTCAAAAAGAGCTGAATTGATACAATAAAAGAATTACAAAGCTATAAAATGTAACCCACTAAATTAATTGCATTAATCTGTTACTATTTCCTGTATGCCGTCTTTTCAGGGAGGCAGCTACGTTGAATGACTGGTGAATATGCGTCAGCTCACCATAACGGATGGGTATCGTGCATCACCCTTAATCAGTTTACAGTGGTACACCACAATGAAACAAGCCGAATATAAAACAAGTCTGAACATATTAAGATTAAGTCAGTAGTTAATACTCTTGAATCATGAAAGTACACTGCAAAGCATCCAGAACGCATGACTCATGTTTGCTGCATTTCCGCAGGTGTTTGGCCTGCCAGTACCCATTTAATGTTACTGCACATATGAATCACAGCACATTGAATACACTTTTTGTTAGGAAGTGACATGGGTGTGGTCATACAGATTTATTTTCCGCTAAACTATTTCTTCCCAATGAATAATGTCTAACTTGTACAATTCTACAGAGCTTTATGTAATGACTGTATTTGCTGAAATATAACACAACATTCTGTGGTCTGCTTAATACGATTTCAGATCATGGGGGACTGGAGTCTGTCCCACCAGTACCAGGCGTAAAGCAGCAAACAATCTGGACAGGAGTGCTAGTCTTGTGCCTGTTCTGTCATGTATGCACACATATATTCACATACTTTCTTGGAATTGTGAATTTACCTAAACTCTCTTTGGCAATGTGATAGAAAAGCCTTCACAGATACTGGGAGAAAATACAGCATCCACACATAGTAATAAGGCTTGGTATTTGAACCCAGGATGCTGGAATTGTGAGGCAGAAAATCTAACAGCTTCACTCCCTTGGTATTCTTACTACCCTTCCATAATATTACCAAATTGTTTTTTATGTCCAAAGACATTTTTTAAGACTTTTAAGACTTTGAATTATATAGTCTTCCATAAACTTTGGGTTATTTTGTATAATGTAATATGCTTAAAACCACTTAATCCAATTCAAGGTCATGAGGGTTCGGAGCAGCAGTTCAGTCTAACTCAGTAAAAGGTATTTTTGTAAAGCACTCTTTAGTGAGCTCAGGCTCAGAGCACCGTAACAAGCGATCAACTGTAATACAGATTGCATGATGAACTTACTGTGCCTCCATAAAACACAACTTCGGTTAAACACACAGGAAAACAGATCAATTTCAAATTGATTAACATCAATTGAGATAATAGAAGTCAATTAATGCTATGATTCAAATAAAACCAGTGGATAATGGAGGAGAGGTAAACAAAATCCTTAGTCAGAAGCATTTATAGAGAAAATAAAGTTGTGAGGATGCACTGTGTGAAATATAGCGGCCCGGACACACACAGGCGGACACCGTTTCACTCATCACCCACATTTATTCACAATATATTACACAAAGTCAAGTGCACCATTACCAAACCCCCAGTTCCCCAAAGTCAATAAGCACAGTCCTCTTCACACAACACTCGGGCCTCTCCTCGCCTCCTCTGCCTCGACCTTGTCCTCCTCCTCGTCACCCGACTCCAGCCTTGATTGCAGGGCGGCGGCTCCTTAAATAGGTGGCTGATTGCCGACCACACCCAGCCACCTGCGACAGTACTCCCCCGCTAGCTGGGACCTCCCGGGACCAACGGACCATTCTGCGAGGACGAAGACGCCTCGGCGCCAAGCCGACACATTGCAGGGTAGGGCCCGAGCCTGTAAATAAAACAGAAAAACAAGGGGCGGGGACGTTGCCCTGACGCAGCCCCTCGGCTCGTCCTCTTAGCTGGGCCAACGTTCTCCACTCCGATTGGCCCTGTGATGCTCCCCCGTTTGGCTTCCCCGTACGATAAGTCGGCAGTCCCTGCCACGGAACCACCAGTGGGCTCAGGCGTTGTGTCCACCTCCCACGCTGCGGGGTTTTCCTCTGCCTCCGCAGAGGCCGGCCCTTCGCGGGATGTGCGCACCCAGCGACACGTCCTTCCATGTTGGAGGAGCTGGCTTCCCCAAGCCGCTTCCTCCCCCTACTTTGGGACGCCGCGGCGGCTTGGATCTGCTCATTGTAAGGGCGCAGACCCGGCCCCGCTGGCGTCTGGAGCTTCACGGGGTCAGTCTCACCTACCTTCCCCGCTGTATCTCTCCGTCCAGGAGCTCCTGCAGTGCGCCGATCCTTTCTTGCCTGCGGCTCTCGACACCCGACGCCACTGCCATCCCTCCTGTGTCCAGCGTCTCCGCCCGGAGGGCACATCGCTCGGCCGGCGGCGACAGCACAAGGCGCAGTTTTTCTCGCAGCTCCTGTAAAACAGCCGCCAAGGAGAGAGAAGCAGCCAGCGGTGGGCTTACCTTGTGAGTGGTTCCACCGACCGACTACTCTCTATGGGCCTTTCTCTGTGGACCACTCGGGTTTCCTGGGTGCACGGGACGGACATTCCCTGCTCTCGCCTTCGGCCAACCGCTGGCGAGAGAACAGGACATGCTGTCCAATCCCATGCCTGTATTGAGGAGGGACTTTTGGTCAAGCTTCTTGCTCTCCTCTCTCACTGGAGAGCTTCTCTCCGGGCAGCTCCGCTGCTGCTGCAGCTTCCGCAGCCACAGCCTCTCCTTCTCGGCAGCCCCTTTCCTGGGCTCTGCGTCGGTAAGCCGCCCCTTAAAAACAAATTCCGTCAGTGGACCCCCATTGGTCCATGCAGCACTTTGTTGCTGCGGGTTTGGGTGCACGCCGCCCCTGCGGCATGTGGGTGGGTTCCCCTGTTGTGCCGGGCGTTTCACAGACATTTTAGGGAATACAGGTCCCCACCTCGACCCAGGTGGAGCATCCTACCGGCTACGCCACTGTGAAATATAGCGGCCCGGACACACACAGGCGGACACCGTTTCACTCATCACCCACGTTTATTCACAATATATTACACAAAGTCAAATGCACCACCACCAAACCCCCAGTTCCCCAAAATCAATAAGCACAGTCCTCTTCACACAACACTCATGGCCTCTCCTCGCCTCCTCTGCCTCAACCTTGTCCTCCTCCTCACCCGACTCCAGCCTTGATTGCAGGGCGGCGGCTCCTTAAATAGGTGGCTGATTGCCGACCACACCCAGCCACCTGCGACAACTGTTAGTTATAGAAGATTACGTCAGAACTGGTTCACAGTTCAGCATTGACTGCAAGGCAGGTGACAGCCCTGGTCAGGATGACACTCCATACAGGGCCACAATTCTGTATTAGAAGGATAAAATACCGCACCTATCAGGGCACTATATTCAAGTGGTGCATTGCCCACACCTCCTAGCAGTTGTCACTGTTGGGAAAAAATGTAATAAGTAGTAATCTTGCCTCACTATTTTAATATTTTTTTTAAACATTTATAGCAATAATCACATTGATTTTCACCTTTTCATGATATCAGTCAGTCAGTCATTGTCCAACCCGCCATATCCCAACTACAGGGTCACGGGGGTCTGCTGGAGCCAGTCCCAGCCAACACAGGGCACAAGGCCGGAAACAAACCCCGGGCAGGGCGCCAACCCACCGCAGGGCACACACACACACCCACACACCAAGCACACACTAGGGACAATTTAGAATCGCCAATGCACCTAACCTTTGGACTGTGGGAGGAAACCCATGCAGACACGGGGAGAACATGCAAACTCCACGCAGGTAGGACCTAAGAAGCGAACCCGGGTCTCCTAACTGCAAAGCAGCAGCGCCACCGTTCTGCCACTTTTCATGATGTGCTCAATGCAATTTCTCATCTATAAAATATTTCTTTTTGAAGTTGTGAGACTTGCCCAGACACCATCAGTTGGAGACCACATCTTTATAAAAGACACACGTTTATTAATTACAAGAATACTGTCCAAAACACCACACAATGCACTCAGCAATAAATCTCTCCAATAAACCTTCTTCTCACAGTCTTTTAGTCACCTCTACTCTTCTTCTGGGAGCTTCGTCCAGCTCCCACTCCCGACTCTATCTCCCAGACTGTAAGGAGGTGGCGCCTTTTATTCCAGCCCGGATGTGCTCCAGGTGGCTGGTGACGATCTTCCGGCAGCACTTCCTGGTGTGGCGGAAGTGCTGCCCTTTGCCCCGGAAGCACTCCGGGCCTCCCTGGCAGGTTCATCCGCCATCTTGCCTGGTGTGGCGGAAGTGATGGTTCTCCAGGTCCTATGAGGCTTGAGGCGGCCCCTGGCGGTGGCCATGGGTCCTTATGGGTTAAAATCTCTTTGTCCCTTTCCCGTGGTCCTCTCTTTGGCCAGGGCGGTTGCCCCCTTGTGACCCGGAAGCTATTACTGTCCCTTTCCGGTCCCTTCAGGCATCCCGGCCAGGTAATAACCCCGGCAATCTGCCACAAAGTATTTTTCATTGTGCCTTCCAGCGCTAGCCTGTTTCTAGGATGCTCAAGCAGGCCTTTGGACCCTGCAGTGTTCACAGCCGACCTTTGCTCTGTGTTCTTTTTTTCTGCCTCACCAACTGCCTGCACATTCACATACTCTTCCTCACGCTGCTCACTTGGGATCCAAGCCACCATTGTCGACGGCCACATGCCAATGGATTTAACCAGAGAAGGTGGTTTCATAATTTCTGCTCTTTAAGTTCTGTGCTTGATTGTTTCTCACTCATTCACACACTCACAACCACAAACCCTCTGCACAGCTTCTCAGGATGGCTCCATCCCATCTGACAGCGTCTCTCTCTTCCATGTGGCCTGAGTGCCAAAATCACCCCTGTGTACAGCCAAAGTGAACTACTCTTTGAGTCAGCATCTGCATCTGCTAAAAATATGGAAAGAAATTCTCAGATGTAATGTTTTGAGTAAATACTGTCAAAACATTGAGTCACTAACATTTTGGTTTTTCTTTTTTAATGACAATTTTTTCTTTTCTTATGACAATTGTTTTTAATACTTAGTATGATGTTAAACAAAAAATATAATTCTTCTTGAGTTCATGTTTTTTCCTGTTTTTTTCTCCACTGTATATTTTGTAACTGAAATGTTGCCTTATTTAAACAAAAATAACTCAAAAGGTGGATGTACACAGGGGACAAACAAAGTACAAAATAAACATATGCATAACAATAAACCCACTGCACTTCTTGGCGTGAGTATCCAGCTCTTAAGTCCTTGCCTGTCTGGTGAGGAGGTCTGCTGCCTTGCCCAACTGCCCCTCTTGTGCCGCTTTAGACCACACTTCAAAACTCTCCTGTAAAGTGGGTTTAAACCCCTTTGGGAGCCACAGTTGGCCATGTGCTGGAGTTTCTTCTGGAGTCCAGGTGTACCATGGGGACAACAGGCTAGAACTCATTATAGTGCCACCCATGGTGCTCCTGTATCCCTTAGCCTTTAGTTTTGCTTAAAGATTATGGGCTTTTGGGCAGCCCCCTCTGCTTAACCATTACTTAAAATTAACAATATAGTCTATCATCCTCCATGGCAAGGGCACTATATCACCTCCTGACACCCTTCCCCAACACTGCATTTGATTGGGCAATGTGACCCCAACTTTCCAAGCTTATGACCATATGGTTTATGGGCTTAGGTATTCTTCCCTCCCTGGCTTTATTTTCTGTCTTAATTATACATTCATGCACCCCATTCCTTTCCTCTCCTTTTTTCTCTTGGGTTCTGCCCCAACTATCCTACATATTTTTTCTTCTCACTTGTGTTGATGTCACTGCCTGATGCCTTTCAGGTGCACCCACCACATATACTGGGTGTGCTACCCTAACAGTCCCTTCTTTTCTATACAGACATTTGCAAGACCTCTCTTGTTTGCCAGAGTCAATCTCTGTTCCTTTCTAAAGATCTGACTGTTCTCTGCCTGCCGTCTCCTTTTGTCGATTTAAACAATGGCTACCGCTTGACAGCCAGGCACCTCTTATCACTGCATATTTATGTGGAGTAAAGGGGAAAATATTTACTTAATTATTTATTCACTTCTAGAATTCTTAATATCTCACATTAATTCAGGATATTTGTTACATTTTTTTTAACAAAGATGTAGTTTAACAGAGCTTCAGAATAGTTTATGAATATTATGACCTTTCATTCATCTAATTTTAGAAATGTATAACATAGATGTATTGTTTATCCTCCTTAGTTTTGGATTAGGAAATACTTCAGGCACAAAATGTAAAACTCTAGCTGTAGTTGTGTCTAGTCATTTTCTCCAATGCTAAACCCATATTTAGTGACAACCAAATAAAAAAAGCTTTCTTCAAATTAAGTATTTAGTATACTGCTCCAATGATATGTTGTCTATAACACTAAACAGATACCAGTAAAAGAATTTGTTTGTCATGGTAAAAAACATTTTTCTAGATAAATACTCTGACAGAAATAAACATTCTTATGTCTGCATTACAATTTGCAGGATGTCTGTTTGTTGCTCTCTTTATGAAAAGGTCACAGGATACAGAGTGCAAAAAAGAGAAACAAAACATAACTTTTATTTACTCAAGTATATTTTGTGCAGTCTTTTCTATCTATCTATCTATCTATCTATCTATCTATCTATCTATCTATCTATCTATCTATCTATCTATCTTTCTATCTATCTATCTCCTTATTAATTGTTTAACTTCAGTATTAATTCTCTAAAGATGAATGATTGTCATGATGAAAACTGCTGATGAAACAAGCTTCAAGTAGCATACAGGTAAAATGTCATTTCATTATGTATTTACTGAACATCTACGCTCTTCTTTGAATATATTTTATTGTAAATTCAAAAAATATTCTATGACATGTTAATAGAAAAAACATATTCTACATTATTTTCATTTGGCAGTTTCTTGCAAGATAGTATTGGCAATGGATTTGCCTCAACTGTGTATCTGGATCAACTTTCAGTGGTGTTTTTTAAAGCTGTACATCCTGGCTGTTAAAATTCAAATTCTGTCCTTGAGTGCATGTCTCAATGTTTGCTTCAAAATACAAAATATATAAAATATTGCATAGTATGAAGAAGATATTACATATAAGTAATTGTAGTTTACACATAAATTTTATACTGAACACCTTTTGTAGAATTAATTACTTGATAATCACTGCATTAGAGAACAAATTCCATTCAAACATCGATAACCATGCCTATTAAATAATGTTAAAGTTAAAATTAACTGATTTAAAATTAGAAATAAATATATCCTGAAAAAGTATGATGTGTTCAGTGGTCTTTGGTTCAGGCAGCATGGTTGCACCACTTAGCTCCTTTCACATTAAGCTCATGGAGCATTAACAGTAAGTCGCCCGGCAGAGTCTGAGCTCTCTCTCTGTGTGCTTTGTGGCCTGTGAAGCAGCCTTAATGGGATCAGTGATGTAAATGGCCCTACTCATCATTAAAGGCCAAGTTTATGTGTCAGTTTATTGAAGAAGAGAGGGGAAGATCAGATAATTACATAAATAAGGATTGGCGATTTCTTCTGACATGTGATCTTGCTGGCTAAATTGAGAGAAACATTACATAGGAAACACTGTTAAAACAATTGATTGGATTTAATGGTACAGAACAACATTTTAAATTACATTTAATGTCTCCTATAATTGTTTTTATTTAAATATTTAATATTTAAGTGGAA
Source organism: Polypterus bichir lapradei (assembly GCA_026402145.1). Classification (NCBI taxonomy): domain Eukaryota; kingdom Metazoa; phylum Chordata; class Cladistia; order Polypteriformes; family Polypteridae; genus Polypterus; species Polypterus bichir. The sequence goes on along the minus strand of JANRMT010062792.1, from coordinate 118,333,595 downwards.
GGGTTCTGTTATTCTCAAATTAAAGCAAGTATCAAGTCATTTTGCATGTTTTATTATTTTTATCAGGATTTGTTCCATTTTTTAAAAAAACTAAATCTGCTTGGAAGAGTCACTTTATAAAAAATGTATGAGTCATAAACATTCATTATTTTCTGTATCAGCCAATGAAAGCAGGTCATTTTTTATTATTTTTTTCAACATACAGGAATGTGGCTGAAGGATATAATTATAGTGACATACAAAATATTTTACTGGCTTAACAATGAATTAGGAAACTTTTGACTTATTTCATAATCCTCATTTGGCTAGACTGTTGTTGTCCTGGTTTGAAATCAGGCACTGAAATCTACACAGAAAATACACAGTTACTGCACTATTCTAAGCATAATTGAGAGCACATTAGACTGTAGCAGACTTTTGAGCTGAATCACAAAATGTGACAAATAATGTGTGTGTGTGTGTGACCTACAATGAATGACATCCTTTCCAAAGATGATTAAAGTCTTTCACTTGATGATCCTGTAAAAGAGAAAATGGGTTTATAAAATGGATGAAAGAAAAGCAATAAGTTGAGGAAGCTCTAGTTTGGTGAACCCATAGCTGCCCCAGAACCAGAAATGATGTTTCAAGTCGGCAGGTAGTTAACCTATAAAGTCCTTCATTAGGAAGTCCTTTGAATCTGGAGATGATAACAGAATCTTGGGCTAAGATTAACACTTTAGACCAAAAGAGGTCTGTGTCATACAGCATAAACAAGATACAGAGAGTGGCTGACAAAAAGAATGCATTATTGTAACTGGAGAGATGCGCGAGTGGATGAACGTGAGAACAGAGTTTTCAGATGGTCTGTGTACTTTTTCTCTACATATTCTGGTTTCCTTGCATGACTGTAACACAAGCAGATTATGAAAATTAGCAAATCAAAATTGGAACTGTCTGATATGAGGGTATGTGTGTGAATGAGCTAACCAAACCTGCTGGTTATGAGTTCAAACACATAGATAGATAGATAGATAGATAGATAGATAGATAGATAGATAGATAGATACCAATCTATCTATCTATTTTACAGTATGTCTGTCTATCTCTCTATTCATTTATTAACCTGCCTAGTACAAATAAGATTCGAAGAGGTAAAAAAAAAATAACATTTTTTTAAAACTAGCCCTTCCTGCATACGTAATATGCAGTATATTGTATAAACAAACAATTGAAAATATTTTACAAGAGGCCCTACTATTGTAAATAAAATCTATTTAAAAATACTCATATTCAGGGAATTAGCATTCAAACATTTGTAAAATGGGTTATCAGATAAAACATCTGCCTTAGGATTTAGGAGCTGAGAGACTGGGGACTAGAGAAGATCTATGCAAGCTAGGGTTAGCAGTATTGGGCAATGGCTAATAACTATAGTCATAGAATTACTCAGTTTATGACTGTGTTTATTATAATATATATATATTATAATATATAATATAAAGGTCATAGAGGATACAGATTGACAGGTAACTCTTTATGATGAATAGATGAAGGGAGGCAGCCTCCCAGGGCCATGTGTTTCTCCGGTGTAATTGACAACAACATCCCTCTGGTGGATCTCCCATGTGCACATCTGCAAGGCTTCATGGGAGTTGTAGTCCCAACGGGCAGCCCTGTTTCTTTGGAGCCACAAGCTGTAGCAAGGAGCATTCCTTGTTTTAAAAAGGATCTGTCAGATCCAGAAGTGCTTCCTAGGTATATACAGTATATAAGGGCGGCTGGCATAGTGGTGCAGTGGTAGCACTGGAGCCTTGCAGTAAGGAGACCTGGGTTTGCATCCTGGGTCCTTACTGAATGGAGTTTGAATGTTCTCCCTTATTCTGCATGTATTTAGGTGACACTATATTGACCCTAATGTGTGTTTGGTGTGTGATAGACTGGCACCCTGTCCAGGGTTTGTTCCTGACTTGTGCTCTAGTTGGGATACATAAATAATATAAACATACGTAAGTATAAAGAATCCATATTGCTGGAAACAAAGATAATTGTTTTGTCTGTCAAAACAACAAGTGTATGCCAGTAATTCATGGAAAGTTTAATTTTTCAATAAAGCATAATGATAATATATAGTTGTGTATCTGACTGCACTGTTGTTTTATCCTGAGCTACTACATAATCAATGTTTCTGGGATTGGTCTCAGTTATTCTGTATGGACTAAATAATCATTCTGAAAATGGATGAAGGAAGATTTGTTTGATATATACAGCACTGGTTTCTCCCTTTGCAGAATGTGTGTATACGTCATGTGGCAGCATATTAGTTAGTCAGGATGTCGTGCTGTGGCCCCTCATACCTACATACCTGGGATCAATTATTAGTTTGGTTACTGTGTACCTGAAGTCTGGACATTCATCTCCAGCTCTTGTGGCTTTCACTAGGTGGTGCAGATCCCTTATTCATTCCAATATCATGATAAAATAAAAAACTGAACCTGTATGAGTAAAGTGTGTGTGTGTGTGTAGAGGTGCTGGTCATAAAATTAGAATATCATGACAAAGTTGATTTATTTCAGTAATTCCAATCATTACACACAGACTGGTGTATTTCAAATGTTTATTTCTTTTAATTTTGATGATTATAACTGACAACTAATGAAAGTCCCAAATTCAGTATCTCGGAAAATTAGAATATTGTGAAAAGGTTCAATATTGAAGACACCTGGTGCCACACTCTAATCAGCTAATTAACTCAAAGCACCTGCAAAAACCTTTAAATGGTCTCTCAGTCTAGTTCTGTAGGCTACACAATCATGGGGAAGACTGCTGACTTGACAATTGTCCAAAAGACAACCATTGACACCTTGCACAAGGAGGGCAAGAAACAAAAGGTCATTGCTAAAGAGGCTGGCTGTTCACAGAGCTCTGTGTCCAAGCACATTAATAGAGAGGCGAAGGGAAGGACAAGATGTGGTAGAAAAAAGTGTACAAGCAATAGGGATAACCGCACCCTGGAGAGGATTGTGAAACAAAACCCATTCAAAACTGTGGAGGAGATTCACAAAGAGTGGACTGAAGCTGGAGTCAGTGCTTCAAGAACCACCACGCACAGACGTATGCAAGACATGGGTTTCAGCTGTCGCATTCCTTGTGTCAAGCCACTCTTGAACAAGAGACAGCGTCAGAAGCGTCTCACCTGGGCTAAAGACAAAAAGAACTGGACTGCTGCTGAGTGGTCCAAAGTTATGTTCTCTGATGAAAGTAAATTTTGCATTCTGGAGGAAGAGAGGAGAGGCACAGAATCCACGTTGCTTGAGGTCCTGTGTAAAGTTTCCACAGTCAGTGATGGTTTGGGGTGCCATGTCATCTGCTGGTGTTGGTCCATTGTGTTTTCTGAGGTCCAAGGTCAACAGAGCCATCTACCAGGAAGTTTTAGAGCACTTCATGCATCCTGCTGCTGACGAACTTTATGGAGATGCAGATTTCATTTTCCAACAGGACCTGGCACCTGCACACAGTGCCAAAGCTACCAGTACCTGGTTTAAGGACCATGGTATCCCTGTTCTTGATTGGCCAGCAAACTCGCCTGACCTTAACCCCATAGAACATCTATGGGGTATTGTGAAGAGGAAGATGCAATACACCATACCCAACAATTCAGAAGAGCTGAAGGCCACTATCAGAGCAACATGGGCTCTCATAACACCTGAGCAGTGCCACAGACTGATCGACTCCATGCCACGCCGCATTGCTGCAGTAATCCAGGCCAAAGGAGCCCCAACTAAATATTGAGTGCTGTACATGCTCATACTTTTCATGTTCATACCTTTCAGTTGGCCAACATTTCTAAAAATCCTTTTTTTGCATTGGTCTTAATTGATATTCTAATTTTCCGAGATACTGAATTTGGGACTTTCATTAGTTGTCAGTTATAACCATCAAAATTAAAAGAAATAAACATTTGAAATACATCAGTCTGTGTGTAATATATGAATCTAATATACAAGTTTCACTTTTTGAATGGAATTACTGAAATAAATCAACTTTGTCATGATATTCTAATTTTATGACCAGCACCTGTATGTGTTATCCAGGATTGATTCTTGTCTTTGCCTTTCATAACTGTGTACTGGAAAAATATGGATTCAAAAAATGGATGTATGGATAGTTAAGACACCATGAAGCAAAACATGTCCAAAGAAATAACAAAAACTTTGTCTTGCTACTGACTCTCACATAGACTGATATTTTTTGTCTTAACAAGCAGGCTCACACCATTTCCTTTTCTCTTATTAATAGCCCTCCTGCACAAGAAAATAGAATTCTAAAGCAAATGTCAATTTTCTGCTGGGATTTTAGGCAATCACAATTATTTTCCAGCATGATTTTTCCTGAAGTTAGTTTGTTTAAGGCTTATCCCACTTCAGAGGAAATCCAGTCCCATCACAGGACTATGTCAAGTGTATTCTTACATGTATATCAGTAAAGTTATGCAGGAATGGCAGAGACAAAATATAAATGGTGATGCTGCTAATCTCCCTTAGTATCTTTTTTATTTTGCAAAAAAAAAAAAGAAGAAGAAGACATATAATTAAAAGTCACTTTAAAATGACAGCAGAAAGACAGTTTTTAGCTCCTTTCCTAGTGCTCACATCTTTTATTATTTCCATATGTTCATGTCTGTGTATTTTCCTGCTGACAGGCACAGTTTAGAAAAAGAAAAAAAAAAACCTCCTCGCATAACTGTCTTCTTATTAAATCACAACAGAAATTGCGTGACGAGAGCAGAGTGATAGGCAGGTCTCTGCCCTGTCTGCTAAACCACAGTTGTGAAGTGCTGGCAGCTCCTGGTATCTCCACTCAGCCCAGCAGCAAACAGTGTTCAGTTTGTGGAAGAGACTTGCCTCATTCACTTGCAGAGCCGCTCTCCACATGCCTTTTTAGGTCCTGCACACAATGACCTCATTGACTAGCATTCTGAACAATCACTTATGCCATGTACTCCAGATGGGACCCATCATCCCGTGTTATCGTCATGTCATCATCAGGTGGGGACTGGAGAATTATCATGGGGGTAGCTGGCGCCTTGCAAGGCAGAAATCTGTTAGTTTTGATGCCACAGATATCAGATCCATAATAATTTCTAAACATTTCATTTAAAAATATAAAATGTAAAGTATGTGAACAAGGTCACTTACATTGTGCTGAAGCCCTGGGTATTTACACTACTGATTAAATTAAATTTTAATTATCACTCACAAAATGTAGTAAAAGGAAAGAATCATACCCACACTACCCTGTAGCATTTTTTTAAAGTAGATTTGTCACTTGGAGTAAAAGCGAGTGCAGCAGGTGCATCCAAAGTGCTGATCTGAAAAGGAATGACACACATTTAATTTTCTGCACTCTAGGTGCACCTAAATGAATGTTTTGCTGTTCTGTATGATTTTTATTGAAGCCTCCACATAGTTGTTTAAACTGTGTGTGAGGGAAACAATAAATTTGTTTATGTTAATTTTTTGTCATGTTACAAAGATAGATAAATAGATACAGTACATAGAAAAGTACTGTATGATAGATAGATAGATAGATAGATAGATAGATAGATAGATAGATAGAT
>JANRMT010062792.1:118308337-118327986 GCA_026402145.1 Polypterus bichir lapradei | reverse complement strand
GATAGATAGATAGATAGATAGATAGATAGATAGATAGATAGATAGATAGATAGATAGATAGATAGATAGAGCCATTCAATACATAAGTGTAAAACTCTGACAATACTATGCTTCCAGTATATGTTTAATGAAAAGTAATCCTGATGAAATATGGCAGCCTCACTTAGTCAATGTGTAGGGTAAAAAGGCAACAGGCAAAAAGAGTAGCACAAAGTCTATGTAGCAAACCAAAACATATCATGAATCATTAAAGCCAAATATGCAGCTTATTTTGTAGAATTTAATTTAAAAAAAAAAGAACTTAACCAGTTGTCCTAAATTGTGAGAATCTATTAACAGGCACATTTTTGACCCATTTCCAAAATAGGCCCACATCTTGCAAAGAGACATAAACCGGGTCATAGCACTCTGGAGTAAATCAGTAATCTTAGATTACATAGTTGTACTTGCCAGCTTTTTTTTGCCGACACTGGAGTGCAGAACAGAATTGGAATGTGTGCCTGGGAGAACAGTGAATGCCAACTGTTTAACAGTGAAAAAATGTCTATAAACACAGTTTCACATTTATGAATTTCTACACTGAGCTTTACATCTCTGTGTCAAATATCCCATACCTTTCCACAATAAGAAAACATCCATCCTTTCTTTACAGCGTTTTTTATTAATCATTCAGGAGGAGTATGGGAAAATGTGACTTACTTATTATTATCAAGACAGGTGGCCACAAATCCACATAATTTATTGCGCATAATTCTGTTTTGGAAGATGCTCCTCTGTAATCAGCAGAATTTATCATATATTATCTTTAAAGGCTTTACTTGTGTCTGTGCTCTGAATCTGTTAACAGTGGACTCATTTATTAATGACAAATTACCACACACAAACCCCTACCACCCTTTGACATTGTTATATTTCCTGTGGATTTTTTTCCATTTCAATTTTTTGGCAGTTACCTGTGCATGGTTTTGCACACGTGTTACACAGTTTCTCAGCCTGGTTCAGTTTTGTTCAAGTTGGCCTGAAAAACATTTTGTGTTAATTTGTAAAACTGTAAGATACAAGTAATTGAGGAAATGGTTGGAGCCCTATGTGGGAAAATTCTGCTTAATTACCGTTTGGCAAAATAAATGATAAAAAAACACATGGCTCTACTTCCTGGTCTTCTTAGCTGACAGTGACTATCAGTTGTGTTTTGTTTTTTAACGCTGACACAAGGAGTGTGGGAGGTGGAGGTGGGATGGATGATGTTTGTAGTTTTGTTTTCTTCTATTCTAAAGATGGAAGAGGAAAACATCCTTTCACTTCCACATCCACTCACAAAATAGGCCCTCATAAGACGTTTGTTAGGCATAACATATTTGTAAATGCTGTAATAAGGCCTTCCCTTGTTGCTTTTTTACTCTCAAATATTGTGGTTGTATTGTTCATCCTATTATATTTCAGCCAGGGTTCCTCCTTTGGCTGGGATTAAAATTCATGTTTTATATCTTTTAAGTTAATTTTTGAATCTTTGACTTATGTTAATGTTGTTTTGAATTGATGTGAGTCTGGGGTGTTAGGCCTCCAATAGGCTTCACTAAAAGGCTTTACTGGCCAGGGTAGGTCTCCATTGCCTACCTGGATAGGCCTAACCCCAATGGGGCTGAATCCCAGCTCCAACTGACCTGCCTCAGTTCAAGAAGACCCAAAAAGGAATGAAGCCTTCAAAATAAACTTGAATGTCAAAAAATATATCAAAAAGCCCCACAAATAGGTGAATCACCATAAACTTTGGCTTGTAACCAAGCAAATTAAAATGGTCTTTATAAAAATAAGGATTTATTAACAGAAAAATAGAAAAATACAAAGCAAGGCTACACAGAGCAAAAGAGATAAAAAGAAAAGGAAATCCTAAATAGACAAAGTCCCAAACTGAAATCCAGAAACAGAATCCTTAGAAAAAGCAAGAGAATCATAAACCAGAAAATCCAAAAATAGCAAATAACAATACCTCACAAAAAACCCCAAAAAACATAATGCTTGGCTGCTTAATCCTACCTCTGGCTCTAATACAGGAGCACTCAGCAGCTATGACATAAAAGTGAGTGGCCCCACCTCTTAGGGAACCACTCGCAAACCACAAAGAATGCATGCAAACTTAAAAAAGTACATAGTTAACTGATATTAAACAAAGTCAAAAAAAAAATAAAATAAAAATAAGAAAAACAATGATTAAGAAATAAACAAAAAACACATAATATAACAACAAATGTTACTTTTGTTTAATATTTGCTGTTTTCCCTATGCCTGTTTAATGTTCCTTGTTTTTTATGGGTGTTTCCTCAAGAGGTTAGGCTACCTGCCCATCACCTTAAGGGCACGGCCCTCAGCCCTATAAAGGTGGTGACAACCCATAGTCCATTGCGGTTCATTCAGCTGCAGTTGGGAATGGTGTTTCTTTGTGACTTTTCTGAGCTTTTGTGATTTCTGGAAGTTTGACGTTTTTGGTTTTGATTTCACAATTTGATGACTGTACTGAGACTTGGTGTGCTGTAAGATTGCTGTTATTGTGTAGGTACCGCCTTTTGCCTAATTTCTGTGCTACAAAGTATTTTTGTATTAATAAATCTTTTTAATCATAAAGATTCTGTGTGGCCCTCTATGTTACTTGCAAGGATTTTTGATGGTATTCCCACCTCTACTGGGCATCTTTGGAAACATTACATTACTATTACTATTATTATTATTATTATTATTATTATTATTATTATTATTATCAGGACATTACTTTGGAAAACTCAAGTACATAACACAACCCTGTACATTCTCCATGGTGGTTCCATGGTGGCACTGACTTTCTTGAATCACTAGGGCACTGAAAGTTTGCAGGACATTGATAGTGAACTGACATTCATTTCAGGGTTGATTTGGGAGAATGCCATTGGGGTAAACACTGGCCCCCTCAACTCTGGACTGGATTAAATGGATGGATTTTACAGTTGATTGAAAGAGAGAGATTTGTTAACAAAACAGCAAAAAAGTTCATTTTACTTAAGAGAACTGTGGTTTGCTGAAGTCACCAAGTGTCCTGAATAATACAAAGATCAAAGAAAGTGACACACAGAATAAAAAAGTAGTGTCAAAATAGAAATTGAAATAGAGTATGCATCTCCTAATAGTGTGATTGTGCTGTGATTTTTGTAAAAGTAAATGGTCATGAATAAGGTTTTTGGATGCCCAGGATTCATTTTTCCGCATTTTGCAATTTTTTATTGTTTTGGTGTTATTAATTTTATGGTTATCATTATTAGGGTGGCCGTTTTGTACTGTGATTTGGACAGTAGGTGCTGTCTTATGTGGTTTTGCTTGTCCACAGTCATACTGTTTGAAGTTGCTATGCTCATTGTGGGTAATGTGACATGGGGGTCCCCTGACTTGTTATGTCATTGAACCCCACTTTTATAAGACAGCAGTGTGTTACTTTCAGTGTCCAAGTTTCTGGGCTCTTGAGTGTATTCTAGCAGTGCATTTTTTAGAGCTAAACCTTTTTAGGTAGTTAGTACATTTTCTTTTCTTTTTCCATTTTTGGTTTAGTGCTCTAATATTTTGGTTATACTTGATTTTTTGGCTTTGACCTCTCATCACTTTTTGTATGGAGCTTGCTATCTTAATTGGTATCTCGACACCAGGGCAAGTAACCATGACTTCCAAATGACAGCTGTTTTAGTGTTATCCATTTGTGTGCTTATTAGTAAATAATGTCATTAATAAGCAGAAATGTAAAAAGAGCAACATACTAAAAAGCTAAAAAGAATTCTTGTGCCTCAAATATTCTTGCTTCATTTGGTAAGAATTTAACCTAACCAGTTCATAATTTGTGAATTGATGCAAAAAATAAACTGCAAGTATTTGCTTGCTTGGTTAATCAAAAGAAGAAGCTGGTTGGAATGAAAAACATTTTGCCAAGGGGGCCTCCAGGACTGAAATTGAGAGCTACTGCTTTAAATGATCCACAAAAATAAAAAATAAGAATAACTTATTATCCATAATTGACTTGCAACCCATGCTGCATTCAGTTCAAATCAATTTGTTGTCCTCTCTTATAGTCCTGTGAAAAGTATTTGCAGCTAGTGCACTGGTGCAGAAAAACAATGAATTGTACAACAACACAGAAATCATATATTGCTAAACAAAGCAATAGCAGTAAAAACAAATAAACAAGCAAATGAATCAATATGTGTGACTGTTGCACATTTATAATAAACACAAAAATAGATATCAGATATTAGATAGAACAAGTAAAACAGTAAGACAGTGCAAGCTACAGTTAGATACTGCCTTGTGCCAGCTGCTGCTGAAAGTCTCCATAAATGTATAATGGAAAATAGGAGTTCAAATAATAGATGAACAGATGGGTTGTTATTAATTATTTAATTATTATTAAGTACAATTTGAATTGCTTGGCATGATTGTCATGGGCTACTTTTAGTCATATAAAATGCTGACATTTTTAAAAGATAACAGTAACGTTCATATCACCTCACATTGCGTTTAGAGAAAGCCATACATCCTGCCATGGCAACCACAGGCAAACTGTTCCATGTTCTATTCTTAGTCTGTGAGGCTGCCAAGACAGACAAGAGGTGTACTGACAAATTCTCACACTGCCGTTAAAATCACATTAATAGAAAAACAGGTTTAAAAATGATGTGGTTTTCACTGTGCATTACAATGTCATAGGGTTCTGAAAATGTGCAAAATTGAACTCAGAGTGCATAGACTCAACTTAATGGAATGAAAAAGGTACACACATATGTTAGCACTTACTGATACAAGAAAAAAACAACTTGAAGAGCCACAAGCTAGCAAATGCAAGGTGGGTGATGCTGACTTTCAATTTTATGCAAAGGATTTAGAGATTTACATTCATACAACATTTTCAACCTATAAGCAAAGTGCAGAAATTAAAACATGTTCAACTAATATATAAAAATGGAATGTGAATCAAAATACGATGTTATCAAATGCTATAACTGACAGTTTTTTGCTGACCAGATCCACCCATAGATGCTAACGTGTACAAAGCATCAAGCCCCTCATTGCCAGCGTTTCGAGGGGAAAATCAAAAGAAAACAAAACATCATTGCATTAAACATAGCAGGCAGCACAAATCGTTTTTAATTAACAAATCCTTTTTCTAAAAAGAGTGGTCTAAAGCTGGCAGAAGATCATTCACAAGTAGGCCGATTTCTGAAAACAGGGAACAGGAGTGGAAAACAAATTCCAAAACCCAAAAAAGCTAAAGCAGAATCAGAAAAACACAAATGCCATGGAAATCAGGAGCTCTGAATGGTGATAGTTACCTGAGCTCTGCTTTTATTTCCTTTGTGCCCCTATTTTATTGCAGCATGATAAGCATTGCATTATCAAGTAGTTATCAAGTAGTGTAGTAGACTTTGGGTGCCTTCAGTGATTGACTTAATGTTATTTTGGAGGCCTTAGTTGAATAGGACTGATAGTGCTGTTGTAGCTGCATTTGTCCGGTTTCGAAAAGTGCTGCAGTTTCTGCTTTCTAATGGAGTTCCTGCAATGAGTGTGACTCGTTGACATGTATGCAAATAATTCCACAGTTACAGTGTATTCAATTTAAAAGTTTTAGTAAATGTTCAAAGCAAAACAGTTTACACAAAAATAAAGGGAAAAAATAATAATACAAAAGAATAGCTCTTATATAAGATACTTCTGCTCAAGTCTTGCATATCTTATGTCTCTTTGGGTTTATCTTTTAAAGCTGTCTATATAACATACAGTCACATGTTCATATGTCAAACTTGCAAGCGTGATACGTGAACATTTAAAAACCTGGATGTCGTCGTTGCCCCAATGAAAACAAGGTAAATCAAACTGTTATGTTTCTAGCTAACTAAAGACTGACTAAAATTCTATTGCTGGATGCAGATAAAGCTGAGCACTAAGGAAGCTAGCGTTATGGGTTAAACAGAATCGCCATCTACTGTATGTAGTTATATGAAATTCACACTGTAATGCAATCAAGCAAACATTTTGTGCATTTTAACTTTAACATTCTAAGATTGGCTCTTATAGTTGTGTTGACAACATGCTTCTGACGTTCTAATGTTCTAAAAGACATGTACTACCAGTGTGAAAGGAACTGGCAGACTAAGGCACAGAATTGGACAATAAATGAATTGAGATAAAAAAGGTGAATCAGACAATCAAAATGTTATCCAAAATCAAAATTGAAAACGCACAGCAAAAGCCCTGATAATTTTACACCAGCCTGAGCACAAACAAATTTTGATGGTCTTTGACAAATTTATCCACAAACATGGATGAAATTATTAGTGCAGCACCATCTTTTATGCCCTAGGGAAGTTGTCACCACTTCTGAAGATCATAAGGATACAACAGGACCCTAATACTAACTAAAAAATAACCAAAAAACAAATACTAACTACAAAATGATGGAGAGAAATACTAAACAAACTGCATTTTTTTGTCAGATAAAATAAAGCAAAACTAAGCTCCAAAGCACTATCTCAAAACCCCAAAATTCATTATAAATGTATTAATGGGATCAAGGGAAAACATAAGGTAGAAGGAAAGGATAATGACTACGCCATAACCTGTGCCTGAAGTTAAAGACTGGGTGGTGTGCTTTGATATTTGAATAAAAAGAACAATAATAATCCATCCATTGATGAAACAGCTTGTTCCATCACAAAGTCAGGTAAAGCTGGAACCTGTTCCTGCAGCAGTGAGTATGATGTAGGGAGAAACCCTGAATCAGATGCCAGTTCATCACAAAGCACGGTAATACACACATGTGTGTGCTGGGCTAATTTGAAGTTGCCAACAAATGTAACCAAATACAGAATACAAGAAAACCCTAAGTAATTGAAGAAAGCTGATACCAATGACTGGTATCAGACTTGAAAGCAAGTTAATGCATTTCCACACTATTTTTTGAATTAAATTCTAACCTTTATTTCTTTCTTTACATGCTATTTTGTTCAGCCTGGCAATGTCACATGGTTAGTAGCTGTAAGATATCAGGGGCATTGTGACGTGACCCCAGTATTCACACATGATGTGGAACTTAAATATTTTGTGCTTAGTGTTGGCATGTGTGTATTAGAGTGTAATATTACGTCGGAACTTTTTCTGTTCAAAAGCAGCTCAGGAACTGATGGGGAAAATAAAATCTAATCTAGACTCCAGCTCAAATCACATAAAAAGTTCTTATACTTCAGCAAAGACATTTATTTAACAAAGCTATTGTTGGAACAACTTGTGCCCTTATTGTAATCACAGGAGTGCTGCCAGTCCTTTGCTAGACAAAGGACTTATAGTGTATGAATATACAAAAGCATATTTAGCATATAGCTGATAACATGTTAATCTATTGCACATAGGTCCACATATAAAACAGTCCATCTTGTATTGGGTTACATAGAGAGAATATACGATGCTTCATTCCAGGTATACTAGGATGAATTCATCCTACTTAGACAAACACAATACAACCAAAAAGCTTGACAGACAAAAGAATATTGCATAAAGATTTTGTGTACCTATAGAGGCTGGTGAGCACAGATGGAGATAGCATTTATTTTCCTTAATCATGGTGAGCCTTCTTGACAAGAGCCAAAGTGTACTGTGCCCACTGCAGGACACCAGTGATGGCAGCTCCACAAAATTTAAAGCTGCTGACCCCACCACAGAATCAGTATAAATGTAGAATGGGAGTGTAGTTTGCCTCCTGCATCTAATAATGTATGACCAGCTCCTTGATTTCAGCTAAATTTAGGGTGAGACTGATGTCCTGGCACCACTTTGTCAGAAGGCAAATACTCATAGCCATGTTTTAGTATTATTCTGTAATACTAAATCTCTTTTTGTCCTAACATCTATAAAGATATATATTAATTTATGCCCTGTACTAAAAATGGAAAGGAAAGGAGGCCATGTCTTTAAGAGTGTGAACAGAAGCTGGTAACATACAATGAAAGGAAAGGCCTGTTTAGGAAAGGCCTGTTTGTTTCATGTGTATGCAATAAAGTGGCAGCAAATGTTGTATATCCACACATACTTCTTTCTGCTCTGATGATTTGACCGCTCCTGCATTTCTTTAAACAAAATTTTCTTTGTTCATTGATGCCCACTTGTTATAAATACTGGGGGAAAAAATTATATGTCACAACATTCAACAATAGTAAAATGAATAATCCTTATATTGGTGTAGCATAGGATTGAAAGATGCGCCAAAGTAAAATTAAATCATCAACATGGCAACAGGATTACAACTCTCTGCTTTGACTGCATTGATAATGATGATGATATACTATGCTTAGGGCTGATTTAAAAGTATAACTATCTGTCAAATGGGTTTACATTAAAACATATCGTCCTCTGCTGTTCACCACCGTCTGGGTTTTGATTGATTACACTCTTCACTGTTGGTCTCTTGCTGTAAGAACTCCGTGACGTCACCCATTGATTGAATGATGATACAGTATTATGTTTTTGTGTATGTTGATAGGGATACACTAAAAACAGGAGTCATACATAAATCTTTAATGATTATCTATATACTTTGATCATATTGAATGATGTAATCATGTTAGGCTAGTCAATTTATTTCAAAGACCTAAATTTAATTTTACGGGGGTTGCATTGTAAGATTGTGATTGTACCATCACCATCACCATAACTACTGTGCTGAGTAGTTAAATAGAGACTTTTCAAAAAATAGTTTATGCTGTTATCCATTCATGTCACATAGATTCAATCTTTTTGGGAGGAATGTGAAACGAAAGAAAGCCTGCTGGCTATTTTGTATCAAATCACTTTACATCCATTTCCCAGCAGTCCTGGCTCATCTCTCATATCTACTGGATTCTTTGTACAGATCCAACAGTTATGATTTCACTCAAAGTGTCTTTGAGCACTTGCCACTGTGAGCTGATGAATTTACAGACGTTCTGCATTGTAAACTGTTTTAAGTCAGCATGTCAGAAGATAGCTTGTTGGCAGTCAGCATGTAGCTGGTATTCTTGATTGTCAGTTAGGCAGCATCAGTCTGATTAATTAATTTGTATTAATTTTACAGACTCACAATAGATACCAGTACACATTCATATGGGATTTGAATTTTTACTACAGTCTAAATGTAGCCTTAGTAGGCTAGACTAACAAACAGACTCAAATGCAGCTGAAATAGGCTTTTTAGCTCATTTTTAGTGGTAGTTGCCAGAATGTCTCACAATAGATGGTGCCAATGATTTTGTTTATGAACATCACTAGACCTTATATTTCACTAAAGGTATTATATAATCATCCACTTCACGACACTTGTGATGGACTAGTGTTTTTTCCTGAGTTGGTTCGCACCTTGAGCTCTTTGTTATAATGCTAGGTATCAGCTCCCTATGACCCTGAATTGAAGAAGCAGGCCATAAAATTTCAAAAATGGATGGAGTAGCTTGAGGACCTTGGTTATTTACAGAGTTATAGATCATCCTTCCATGTAGTTTTTTACTAAATCATTTTCACCAGTAAAGGTGAGTCTGAGGTTAACATGCTGTAATGACACACAATATGCAGGAATCAATATTGGATAAGACACCAGTCTATTTTAGGGTGCATGACAGGACACACTCATGTGCATACCCATGCTCCTTCTGCCACTTATGTTTGCCAGTCAAACTAACTGCAGTGGTCACTGGGTAGAAACCAAAGTCCTGAAAGAAACCCATGCTAACAAATGTGTGACCTCCAAACAGAAGGAACCCTGCCTGGAGATGAATTATATTTATGAGCTATGATGCAGCAGCACTATCATTTTCCACTTTGAATGCAGAAAATAACAATTTTCAAAATTGCTGCTTCCAGTTTAATAATGTAAAATAAATGTAGCTTCTTAAAAGTGTTAAAGTGTTAATGGATGGCAATAAATACTGATTCTTGCCTCACAGCTTCAAACAGCTGGGTTTACTTCCCACCTGAAGTATACATACTTTCCCTATGTTTGCATGACTTTTTCTCAGATACTTAACTCACCTCCAAAAGACAAGCATGTCAGATTATTTGGCCTAATGTGTGTGCCTTGTGATGGACAGGTGACATGTCCACAAATCATGTGTTGTGCCTAGTTCCACCAAAACTGGTTGTGACTCATGTGAATGAATAAATATGATTGTAATTAAATCACATATATGTAAAAATGCCTTCATAAGTTTTATAACTGACATAACTAAATAGTTCTACTAAATTGTTTCTGTATTTGAAAACCTCAATTTTAAAAAGACATCATGAATAACTAATTGCAAAACTAGTAAATATTTCACCTGAAAAATGATAAATATATTCACTTGTAACTGAACTGAGACTTAGATTTATATATGGTAATGTAAATTAAGTGCTGAATCTTATAACAGAATAAAGCTTATACTGCTATCTTTTAACTATCAGTCTGCCAGTCTCTTCAGAGCAAATATGAAAATTCCTTTAAATAAATTTCTCAAAAGAATTGTTAACCCATCTTATTGTAAAATTAATTTCAACTAAACAGATTAAATTCCCAGATGGCATTTTCCTTGTCTACGAGATGCTCTTTGTTTCTTTTACAGACTTCCAGTTTGCCGTCTGATTGTGTGAATGATGTCATCCTTAAGGAGGGATTTGGGTTGTTTGTCTACCTCACACTTAGTTACCAAATCACATGAGATTCTATCCTGGTAACCATGACAACCCTTGCTGGTCCAGGCTCCATCGTGCTGGGGTAAAGAACAAGAGATCCAGCTACAAGGACACTCCAGAAAACGAATTCTGCTCATTGTAAGTAACTGGCAGTGTTTAGCATAAAATCACTGTTACCATGCATTTCAGGAAAATTAAATATATATACAGTGTATGTGTATATATATATATATGCACATTTATATACTGTATATACAGTATATACATTGTATGCATATTCTATACAGTATAAGTATATGAAGACATATATCCATTTTCAAATAGCATGTAAATGTAGAAATGTACTATGCACACTTCTAGTGTTAGTCAAGGAAATGCTTATTTTTTCATGTGTGTAACATACTGTACAACAGGCAATTAGAATAGTCGATCCCTTAGGTCATTTGACATTGATTAATAATTAATTACATACACGTTAAACAATGCCTTATGTGAAAATCTAATTTCTGGAGGCCAGAAACTGATTTTATTGTTGGCTTTTGTTTATACCACTGTGAAATTTAAAATATCCCTTGGCATTTTTAATTGTCATTTGTTTTAATTAAAAGGTTGCATTAGATTATTTGAACTTACCTGCATGGCTCAGTTTAATTTCAGTTCTTAACTATTTCTTGGCATATCTGATTCCATAAAACAAAAGAAAAAAATCCTAACCTTTTATACAGTAGTGATTCTAACATGCCTTAGGTATGACTGTTTACGATCTAGCAGAAAAC
Source organism: Polypterus bichir lapradei (assembly GCA_026402145.1). NCBI lineage: Eukaryota > Metazoa > Chordata > Cladistia > Polypteriformes > Polypteridae > Polypterus > Polypterus bichir. The sequence goes on along the minus strand of JANRMT010062792.1, from coordinate 118,316,509 downwards.
CTGTTTTGCACTGTTTGCAAATGTTGATTTTTATGACTTAAGACAATGAAAAGTTTTTTATACACATAGGCTTTTTCATATTTAACTAAAACTCACAAGGATGCAATCAAAGTGCTGGGGCATCATTCAAACGTATCTGGTCTTTGTTAATGTTTTTTTCATATTAAATATGCTTAAAGTAACACAGAAACCAATGATTTAGCTTACAAATACATTTGAATGTTTTTGTGTTTAATTTATGTGGCATTTTGCACCATGCTGTAACATTATACTGCTATTTCTATGGATACATATTTGTAAAACATAGTAAGTATACACAAGATGGTTACGTGAGTCTAAAGTGAGATTAGTATTTGTGTTTTGTGGTTACAACTCCTCTTTGACTGTAGATCATGCTACCTGTTAGCATAAATATAACACTGTAGTTACACGCTCTGTCTAAAAAAAACATTTGCCCAGATGTGATGGTTCAGTGTCCATGAGAACTGGTGATACCTAAGTAAATACAATTCCGAAATAAGAAGTGCAGTGGGTTAACTTAATCCTGAAAAACAAAAAAATGTGTGGGGAACAAATATTTTTGGAAAAATCTCTATAGGCAACAATACTAGAAATGGCATGGAGTCATTTGGTTGACAAATGGAGGAAATGATCAATGAATGTTGTGCAGCAGACTGTAGTTAGTATTCCAAAATATCCCACTCATGCAATGCTAGAGATGGAAGAGTGTTCACATAATATGTGCACTTACCTTAGGGCCAGCCACCAATGGTGTCTGGGTATCGTTCTATTTGAAAATAATGAAAGAAGGCCTGACACAATATTGACCAGTCCTCACCATGTTGACATGTGTTCATGTCACCACCTGGTCTTTGCTGATCCAGAATATTGAACAGATTACTCATCTGATGGCACTGTGTGTTAGTCTGGTGGTTATCTGCTTCAAGGTTAAGGTAAGACTAATTGTAAACTGTCCATGGACTTGACGCAAGCAAGTTTAAAAGCAAGGTAATTATAAGACATCATAAAGGATGCAATCGTTGGCGCAATATATTAATCAACAGCCCATGGAGGAACTCTTTGACAATTTGTCACTGTCACACCCCAACACTCTAGTGAAGATTGTGCCATATAAGTTGCAGTTAAAATATTTCAAAGTGAGTGAGGCAGTCTACTCCATAGAGGCACTATTAGGGATCAGGTCCCTAATTACTCTTCTAAAAACAGGAAACTTGTCTGCAGCATATAAATGAACTTGCAAGATTTGCTTTGCCTAGCCAGTGCTATGGAAAGTGCAGTTACACGTCTGCCTTTGATATCTGGATCCTGTTCACAAAAGACAATGACATCATCAATGCAGCAGATAAATACTAAAATAATGCCACAAGTAGAAACTCCAGCCACACTACAACTTACAGTTGTAAAGGCTCACAGGAAACAGTACAATCTTTCATTCTACAACTGCAGGAATCATGACTGCTTACCTTGTGTGGAGATCCTGTTTACCCAAAAACACAAGCTATCAAACACACTAGCACCTGTGCACACTACCTACCAGGACCATGGGAGGAGTGCACAGCATTGGATGCTGAGGAAGTGGTCACCATTTGTGATCCTACAAACACTCTTCCCAAGCATCTCCATTAAACTACCAGCAGGAAAGTTAAAAAAGTACACCTAACAGAACTCATTGTAACTGCTGAATCTGAATCTAATGGTGCAATGGTATAATACCTCCAGAATCTTTTGGGAGCAGTATGAAAGCCACAACCATCCTGTGCCAAGATAAGCTGGGGTGACCACCCATCCTCATTTCAATTAGAATTAGAAATTTGGTGATAATGTAACTATTTATATACTGTCTACACTGTCTTGGTGAGCTTTTGCAACATTATTATCTGACCCTGTCTGGTTATTGTCTTTCAGCAAGTCAAATGGTCTTCAACTGCTATGACACAAAAAAGAGTCTGGACAGGTGTAGCCCAATATAGCAAGGTCACTGTTGTGTGTTGGATGATCAAGAAACCCTGCAGGTGATTTTTGCATGGCTGCACTTAAAGTAGAAAGAGGGGAAAGTTCATCCTACTGAATGAGTACTTTACTGTACTCAAGGGCACAGCGAAGTAGAGTCACTTTTGGCGTTTATGGGATTCGGAAGGTTGCTGGTGCAAATCCCTAGCCTCAGAGCCGCCACTCTGCCCGCTGCATTGTATATGGTAAAACAAAAAAAAAAAAACCCAGTGCTTCCAAGATAAGTTCAAACCCTCCTTGACTCTCATGTTATTGTGTTGTTTTTTTTGCAATAACATGAGAGTCAAGGAGGGTTTGAACTTATCTTGGAAGCACTGAGTTTAGGATATGAATCAATAATGAATGGGGAGCTACTCCACTGCAGGATCCACTGGAACTCACACCTACCCACATGTAACCAATTTAGAATTCAAATCACAATCATATTTTGGGCATGTGAAAACAAGACCCTGCCAGATAGACAGCAACAGAGATCAGGAATCAAACATTGGGCACTGAATTGTGAGGAAACAGTGCTAACCCCTGCACCACCATGCTGCTCACTGTGCATGGTGTCTTCAAAAAGTTTATCTGACTTAATTGGTTCATATTACAAAAAAATTATCAACAGTTAGAAAACATGAACAGTTCTGGAAAATATACCATAAACTAGGGGGCTTACCTTCTGCTCGCTTTGCTTGCCAACCCCCCCTTGCCTGCGCTACACTCCAGCCACTTTGTGTCTCTGCTGCTGGCATTGTGAAGAGGGGGATGAATGCACCCCAAGGAGACGCAGTTGCTCCTCAGAAACCCCCTGTTAAACGGTGATACAATGGGAAACAAATACAGTTTTTTTTAGCTCCTCTTTGCTCGATCAGCTGCTGGGTTGCTGCTGCTGCCGTGCCACGTGATCCGCATCTCACATGGCACTTCAAACATTTAACATTTTTGCCTGTACAGCAGCTGTCCTACTCTGTCTTTTATTTTCGGCCCCGGATCTGTTTAAATCTCTTGGCACAAAGTCTCTGGACGTGAGTTCTTGATATTTTTTAGTTCATAATTTAAAAATGGAATGAGAATCTGAAAATCTAACAACATCAAATTAAAGTTCAATAAATTCTGAAAAGAATGATACCAAACATATATATGTAGGGTTTAAAATAAGCCTCATTTAAAGAGTGACAAAAAACATGACATAAAAACATCACATAAAATTGTTGCACTTTTAGGCTTAGGATTTTATATATATAGAGTAGATAAAATGGACATTATTTGGATTAAACACTTAAAAAAAAACATTTGAAGTCGGTGGTGCTGAAATGAATGTTTCCACAGTTTTCCATCAAAATAGTGATATGTGGTGTATATATTAGCACAAATAATACAGTTTCATCTGGAAGTCAGGCATTTTGAAAAAAATATGAAAAAGTTTTCCATAATAGATAAAGAACAGCTACATGATTAAGCCACATGAGAACAAATGACACATTCCTATTACTCAGTTACAATATACGTGTCTCATCTTATTTAATAACATATTTAAAAACAAATCTCAGTTGCCACTTTGGCTTGACTAATTCTCTTGATTATTCTGACCCTTTTAACATTTCTTTACTGCTCAGTCATGTATTGACTCTGCTGAGTTTGATCATGGTGCTGCCTAGTTTTGTGCATTTTTATTTTTGCATGCTCAAAACTACTCTGTCTGAATCACAACTGTCCATTCACCTGTTAAATGTCTTAACATTTAAATACTGTTTGAGCTGCAACTGTCAGATGCATGTTCATGGAAAAAATTGAAAACTGTGTAATACTATGAGCCAAAAATTACAGATCCCTATGAGAGAGTAGATCTCTTTACCCCATGTGGAATACTAGAGCCAGTCATTTGAATGATGTGAAGTGAATGTAGTAACTCCATTCCTTTTTTTATAGTCTTTTTTGAATGTTGCTGTATTTGTGTCCAAGTTGTTTTTAAATTATACTCACAGCTGATTTATTTCCAGGACGAGATAGATCAGACTGTTTTGTTAAAGACTTTTCCAATTATTCCCTTGGCAATGGCTTTCTCACAGTGTTTTCATTTATAGTATGGATCTGGTAGATCAGTTACCGACTTCTTTCATGCTCTTCTTGTTTAGTGAATATAAAGCCTAGTTAAGGTATGACTTTGTTGGTAGTTAGGAATTTCATTGGGGTTTATTTATAATATCCACCTTAATAAAAGGGTAAGTATCTGTGTGTGTCTGTCTGTGTGTCTATCCACTTGCCATGTCTCTGTTATTCTAAAAGATGGTACATCACAATTTTAGTAATAAAATGCATTGCATGTGTCATTCCAACAGATGGTACACTGGTTGTACGAATCCCATACCAAATGGCATATAACAGAGACATCTGCACTGCGTGCTGCACTACAAACATTAATACTAAAGTCTACATTGATTGATTCGATTTCATTCTGTCTTCAATGGGTAGCACAACCAGTAATTAATTGCTTAGATGTTTTCCTTTTCTTTTCATTTATGTCCCTTAATCCTTTTCTAACAAGTAGAAATCTTTAGGTTATGCCTTAAAATAAGGGTATTGTCATATTTCAAAATATGAAAGTTGTGTATGTTTACTAAAGGGTGCAATCCTCCTTTTTCCTGTTTATTTAGCCCGCTAATAACTAACATCACCTATTGTACCTTCCAATCAGTTCTTGAAAAGTCGCTAGACAAATGGCTTCAGACATTAATTGACTTCTAAATAATGTGACAGAATGGGGGCACTCTAGAATAGGCCATTTATTAGGGCAGTCCTGGTGCATGCTACAGAAAAGTTGAAAGTAAAAATTACGCTCTTTTTTCCATTTCAAGTTTCTATAAGAAGATCGAATTAATACCATATCCAATAAGAACTAAATAAGTTATCTTTGAGTGGCACTAAAGCCAAAATAAGTCTCTAGTACCTCTGTATTTAACTTGCCAGTGTGCCAGCCAGCTTACCATGCTGACTGTTTGCAGTGTTTTCGCTAATTTATGCAAAGAACACAACATAACCATCCAAGTAATGCACAGTTTCAGTTTTTAAGTGAGGTAGGAACTATAGAGACCTTTGCCAGGAGCAAAGGTTTTCCAACTATTCTTCTGTGGTAGCACATTTTTGTAACCCAAAAAATCCGAAGTCACACCACAATTCTACCAACTACAAAAGCATTAAATTTCTTAGATGAGAAACTGTCTGAGGGGGCGGGATAGAGGGTGGCAAAAAAACCAAAACAGTTTGGTGATTGATGTTCATAGACACAGCACTTGTATAGAGTATAATTTTCAATCGTTGATGGTTATGAACAATTGAGGATAGTATTTGTGGAATTTTAACACAATATTTAATGTATGGCCATTTAAGAGATGCTTATTACTTCAGTTAAATCAGTCTTTAGCAGTGCATTTAGAGTCAACAGTCATTTTGATCATTTAATTTTTACTTTGACATGTCTGTGTGTCATATGCTATGCCAACTTAAGAATTAATACACTGGCCTCATTTTCTTATTGCCTTCTTTTCAACTTGCCTTTTAGGAAGGAATTCAAATTCAGGCTGTACTTTCTCAAATTGTATTTTGTCAAAAGTTCAGGTTTAAGGTTGTTGTTTAAGTTAAAATTATGCCATTAATTTTTAAAATTCTTATGTGTGATTCTACATAAATTTTGTGATTCAGTGTGTATTTACCTCATGATTTATACATTAATTTTATAATTACATGTTTTAATGTTATATTTATGCAATTAGTTACTTTTTTTTAATTGATTCCCAGTCCAGTTTCCCAGTTCAGTGAAATTCTTGGTTGTATTCCAGCACCATGGTTGGTCTTCAGCACCATGTTTAGAGAGTAGAACTATAGTACCTTACGTCAAAAATTCTCTTTTCCTTACCTTAAAAACTTTTAAAAAATGTATCTAACACCTTCACATTTTGTAGGCTACGTCATATTTTTAGCAATTAAATTCTTGATCACTGAAGCATGGTATATGGGATTTGCAGCAGCCAGATGTACTGCAGGTATCACCTGGAAAAGTGTTAATGGCATATGGCAGAAAATGCATGGTGTTTGGTGATTAGCTATTGAGTGTGTGATTATATATGTACACATACAGTATATGTACTGAATAGGACATGGCCTATCAAAAAAGGCATATACCATGCATTATAATACTGAAATAAGATTTATGACAGTACAATATGTACACAGGTTTGTGCAACTCAACAGTTATTTTCTTGCTGATGACTAGATTATATCAGCCCTGGGTTAAACAACCACAATTTATGAAGCCTCCATTTTGCCTTAGACTGAATTCTGCTCATTTAAAGGCCTTCTTGTCAATTAATTTGAAAATGCACGCTGATTTATTCATAGCCTGTCAATGGTGCTTTTGGATGTTTTAGCACACTATGAGAAATGGAGAGGTGTATGCACTTTTCAGTAAAAATGTTCAGCTCATTACTATTGATTTTCTTATAGCCAAGACAAGCTTGTATCATTATCTCTACATCTTAAATTACAAACCCAATGAAATGGCAGAAGAAATTGCCATAAGGACAATGATCCATGTAGATATGCTACATGGTATGATGTAACTGATTGATTACATACTTTAATTGTGAGTTGAAGACAGCTGGAATTAACATTAAATTCTTTGTATCAAGCTAAGTAGTTATATAGAATACTTACCTCACAGGTTGCATTGGGTGCAAGGCAGGAGGTAACAATAGACAGATTGTAAAATATTACCTTGTAAATAAAATAATAAAGTATTTGGTCAGTAAAGGGTGTGATGAATTTGGACAATAATGTTGCGTGGTAAAGTCTACTCAATGTTAGGATCCCAGCTGGCGTAGCGGCTTCTTTAAACAGTCTCAGAATGTTTTGACTGGTGACACTGAAGAAAGCCCCAAAACCTTTCCTAAAATTGTAAAGATTTCAAGGCTAATGTTCAGCCTCTTTATAAAAACAGAACGGCTGAGCATGATTATGCATTAAATAAGAATAAGCATTAAATTTGCTTAATGGTGTTTCAGTTTGTATTTCTTTTGGGTTGTGGACCGAGGTCTTCATTTTATGACTGTTGTAGCACTGAAGGAAACATAATATCCTATACATTACATGATAGACAAGTTTCTTCAATGATTTTTCTTGCCTGTGTTCCTGATTGTCAAAAATCACAAATAATACTAAAAGTTATATCCATTCATTATCCAACCCGCTATATCCTAACACAGGGTAACAGAGGTCTACTGGAGCCAATCCCAGCCAACACAGGGCGCAAGGCAGGAAACAAACTCCGGACAGGGCACCGCAGGGCACACACACCCACACACCAAGCACACACTAGGGACAGTTTAGGATCGCCAATGCACCTAACCTGCATGTCTTTGAACTGTGGGAGGAAATTGGAGCTCCCGGAGGAAACCCACGCAGACACAGGGAGAACATGCAAAGTCCACGCAGGGAGGACCCGGGAAGCGAACCCAGGTATCCTAACTGCAAGGCAGCAGCGCTACCCACTGTGCTTGTTTTTCATTTTTATACTGATGGATGGATACTGCTTAATTAAGGAGATGCCTCCCTCGCGGGATAAAGCAGAACCATGAAGAAAACAGTCCTTTTTGGTTGACGATGCTAGTGGAGATTAATCTTGGTAATATACTGTAAAGTAAACAGGAGGTAGCCAATATAGAATAAAATGAACCTGACTGCACACAATAGTCATCTGTTGAGGCAAAAGTGAAATATTTTGAAAAAAGGAAGCTTGCTTATAAAAGTTGAGTGCAAAAGACAGGAGAAAAGAAGAAAGTAAATGACATGGTGCCTTTGTGTGAGACGTTGAAACGCAATTTAAAAAAGTAATAGGCATCTTCACTGACAGAAAAACCTGATGATTATCCCTCATGTCACCAAGACAAACAGCTAAATTAATATTATACATACAAATTCATACTTTCTTCTTTTAACATCTATATTTAGTCCCCTAACAAGAAAATCTATTGAGTGTAAAGAAGAGTGAATTTTGGCGCTGGCACATCTACATTTGGTGGTAATTTCAGAATGAACCACAGAGAACCAATGCATGTAGATAGATAGATAGATAGATAGATAGATAGATAGATAGATAGATAG
>JANRMT010062792.1:118277294-118308327 GCA_026402145.1 Polypterus bichir lapradei | reverse complement strand
TAGATAGATAGATAGATAGATAGATAGATAGATAGATAGATAGATAGATAGATAGATAGATAGATAGATAGAACATTTGTCCCTAGAGGGAAATCTTGCTTTTTTACATTAGCTTTTTTAAGTAAATAAATACATAAATAAGTAGATAATTGAGTAAGTAAATATATACTGTATACATATAATATGGTCTGAACACATACTAGAATAACTAAAAAGAAAGAAAATTATAAAGAAAGAAAACTTTTGACTTGGTTGTCACAGTCATAGTGAGGCAATATACAGATGTATTGCTGTTGATATGAAGGAGCCCCAGTAGCGTTTCTTGACACACTTCCGCTGTATAATTCGTTGCTGAAAATCATCAGTGTTAGTGAGTCAGAGGTACAATGTGCAGCTTGGTTCATAATGGCACTCAGTTTTGTTTATATTCTCTCCTTTGCTACTGCATCCAATAGCCTTAGGTTTTTGACATGAGCTGTCAAATGGTTCATACGCCTTAAATGTAGTATTCAAGATTTGTGGGCCCAAAGTTTTCTAGTAAGCATCTTTTTTCCCCATCTTCATCCTTGCAGAGTTAGCTGATCTAGTGAAGGTATAGACAGGTGGAAAATGTAGTGTTTTACTGCTGAACCCATTTTTGTACCAAGTATACACATTGCGTTTAACTTTTAGTGGTAAAAGTAATTTAACTTTTCATTTGTGATCACTAAGAGAAACAATTAAAATCTGGACACAACTTCAAGGCTTGAAAGCATTTTACCCTTTTTAGCTAAGGAACTAAATTATTGTATTTCTATAAAAACATTTCTAAACACCTTTAGTTGTTAGAAGAACATGAATTAATGTTGATCTTAGTAAGGGTCCCAAAGGGTGCACCAAGTTCTTTGTTGGGTTTTCTGGCTCCTTATGAACCACAATTATAACAGGAGGGTTCTAAAAATGAATACAGTACTAAATGATCTAGCTACATATGAGTTGCACCAAAAAAAATCAACTTGAACAGCATAAGCTGGAATATAGAGCTTTTGTGAGATATAGAGATTTTGTGTTGTGGACCACCAGGGTACGCACAGCTCCCCAAACCCAGGTGCAACAGACACAGAGCCCAGTCTTGCCACACAGCATGTTTATTTTTAGTCGGGAAGCATTTTTCCTTTGCTGTCTACTACATAGCACAGTACAATATAAAGCACAGTCCTTTTTCTTCTCTTCCTCTCTCATTCAGTCCTTCCACCTCCACTCCCTCTCTGGCAAGCTTTGTCCACCTCCTCCCGACTCTAGCTTGCTCAGTGTAGTGAGGTGTCCCCTTTTTTTACAGCACCCGGAAGTGATCCAGGTGTTCCATGATTTCCTTCCAGCTGCACTTCAAGGTGTGGCGGCAGCCCTGCAGAGGAGGAATCAACTGTTCTCCATTTGCCCCCTGGCAGTGGCCAGGGGCCCCAGAAGAGTTGAGCTTCCATGCTCCGAACCTGTGGCCCTGTTGCAACCTAGGGGGGCTGCCCTCTGTCTTCCCAGGGGAGGTATTGTCCCATGCAAGCTTCTTCCCTCAGTCCTTCCGTTATGAAGGTGTCCCAGCCAGGTATGAATCCCACCTGTCCGTTACAGTGTATAAAAATAAATTCTTGTTTTACACAGATTGTTTGTGGATTTGCTTTCTAAGGCAAAGGTTTGTGTACAGCTTCAGCTTTCCTTGAAAGGCATTTTGATGTATTTGGGGAGGTAAGGCTGCTTAGGGTGAGGCCTATTCTAGGAAGGCTAAGAAAGGACCTGGTCTGGTTTTATGGACCATTTACAGGCCTTGCATTATTTTTCTATTTTGTGTACTGGTACTTCATAACAGTGAGTAATTTATTTTAATTCTAAGTGTTGAAGTGTTTACTGTCTTGTTTCAACAGCCCATAGCCAAAACATTGTTAAATAGGTAAACTAATAAGTAACCAATTCAGAAGGAGACCTTATTGAATATGCTTGTTCCAGAAAATTAAGAAAACATTATTCATTATACTGTATAAGTTGTAGTAGTTGTTGTAATTGTGTTTATTTATTTAGGTTTTTCATTAGTGCTAAAGAACACAGAGACAAAAACAGCATTTATTTATATAGCACATTTTCATACAAGAATGAAGATTTGAGTGCTTTACAAAAATAATGGCTAAAAATAGTTTAAAAAAGACTGAACAGTTATTGATAACAGTACAGAGATTGGTATTTTAATGTCTACTTTAATTATTATCAAATTATACAAATTATAATCAGATGGCCAGGGAGGTCAGGAAATTAAAAATTCCTTTGAGATGTTTCTTGAAAATATACCTGCAGGGGCACTCAGGTCCCCCTGGACATTCTACAATCCATGAATGTGTCACCATTAACAGGATACTCAAACTACACCCTCCTACCACACTCTGGTCCCACTGATCTACTTAAGCATTGTGGTGTTGTGATACTAGGAATCCTAAAGCACATAAGTCCCAATAAGTTCCAAAGCACTTCCAAAAATCACTATCAAAACTGAGCTGGTAATAAGGGCAAGCACTGAATCTTTATAAAATAAAAGATGTATTCTTCACAGAAAGTATTCCACTCACTATGAAGCCCTATGGAGCACAAAAGCAAAATGGAATTTCCTGAAAGACAATGCAATCTGAGCAAATAAACTCCTAATACAGAAACCAAAGCTGTAATCAAAAGGAACAGACCAGAATGTCAAATAATCTGTAAATCCCAAAAAGCACAATAAAGCACAAATAAACTCACCACTCCCCGGTACGTTTAAAATGAACTGCCAGGGACTGTGGAAGACACTTCTGATTTATAGTGAGGAGGACAGTTTTTGGAAGTGACTGGCAGGAGGTTCTGTCACAACACAAGTGGCTTATTGAGAAGATCAAAAACAAAGCATAATGTACAAAATCCACAAAAGCAATATTAACATAAATAAATGACACAAAAAAGAACAAAAAAATACATTAAACAAGACTTTGAACTCCAACCAGCTGAAGAACCCTGGCTAAAACATGACATGTGGGAGCTGGAGCCGATCCTGACATCACTGAGTGAAAAGCAGAAGCAAGTCCAGAATGTGGTACAGGTAGAACATGTATGTACAGTACAGGCCAAAAGTTTGGACACACCTCCTCATTCAATGTGTTTTCTTTATTTTCATGACTGAAGGCATCAAAACTATGAATGAACACATGTGGAGTTATGTACTTAACAAAAAAAGGTGAAATAACTGAAAACATGTTTTATATTCTAGTTTCTTCAAAATAGCCACCCTTTGCTCTGATTACTGCTTTGCACACTCTTGGCATTCTCTCGATGAGCTTCAACAGGTAGTCACCTGAAACGGTTTTCACTTCACAGGTGTGCCTTATCAGGGTTATTTAGTGGAATTTCTTGCTTTATCAATGGGGTTGGGACCAGCAGTTGTGTTGTGCAGAAGTCAGGTTAGTTGGACGATCATTTATTTTTCAACAGGACAATGACCCCAAACACACCTCCAGGCTGTGTAAGGGCTATTTGACCAAGAAGGAGAGTGATGGAGTGCTGTAAATGGTCATGAAAATAAAGAAAACACATTGAATGAGGAGGTGTGTCCAAACTTTTGGCCTGTACTGTACAGTATATTGTGAAATTTACTAGAGTCTTATGTGCTTTAGCTGGAAAAGACTTTTTGCTACCTGAAGCCTTTTAAATCCCAGTACCACCAACTGCAAGAAATTAAAGCATAACCAATGGATATATATCTCTCTATTACAAAAAAAAATCTTAGGAGGGAGATGAGACGTGATCTTCTCGGAAGACAATTTGACGTCCCGCGAGAGACACTTTAACGTCATGCGAGACAAGGCAGTAAGACAACATTTAAAACAAGTTCATGGACATCTAACCAAGCAGTTTTTGGAATTTTTCTGCTTTTGGCAGACACACTTCATGTGCTCCCAGCTCTTAAAACAATGACAAGCAGAACACGCAGATCGCCAGCAGATGATCCGACTGCTTCTCCTTAGCGTGCGTTCAGTCCCGTTCCCCCCCCCCCACAACCCCCCACCAGCAGAATTGCGAAGTAGCAAAAGGACAGCTGCTGTACAGGCTTTTAAATGATCGACGCGCAGCGCGACAAACAGAACACGCAGCTCGCCAGCAGCAGCAGCAAGACAACATGATCCGACGACATCTCCTTAGTTTGCGTTCAGCCGCCTCCTCCCCCTTCACAACGTGAGCAGCGCGATACGTCCTGCGAGAAAGAGATATAACCGTGTCCAGGGCCAGAAATAAAGGATAAGTATTGTTTTTACAAAAGTTTTAAGGTAAAAATGAAAATAATGCATATGTAACAATTCCCATGAAAATAACAATCTCTTTAAATTGTATATCCGATAAAACAAACCCCTTGACTGAAGCGAGCAGGGGGCAGAGTACTGCATAAAAAATAAAATACAACATGCTGTCAATGGTCTTATGCACTTTATTAAATTTTACCGGTAAATGAATGATTAACTGAGGTCCATGCCTCACTTGAGCAAAGAGCAAACAAACTTAAAAAAAGAGTATAGTCTGCAATTTTCAAAAGATATCTGACTATCTTTTAGAATAAAATTAAGGATCCTTTTACATAGTGTGACCTATAGAGAGCACTCTTGGAGTAAGCCTGAACCCAGAAGAAAGCAAAGTATATAAAAATGGTGTGTTTATTGATAAAGACATATGGAAGGAGATCAACACAAGGCGAATTTAACATTTCAAAAGTCTGAGCCTGCCTAAATTAGATTTACACCACTGTCTGTCTAGCAGTCTGCCATGAGCAAGTGTCTAACTTCATACACCACAAAATCATCCTTTCTAATGTTTTCCATACCTCTCCTACATGAACTCGTACCACTTCTCCTCCCACCAGCTGTATCTTTGTGTGACTCTCCTCCCAAATTAAAGTTTGGAGGCTGTCTGGCCAGTAAGGACTATTAGGTACTGGCCTGGAACCTCAGTGGGTATGTCCTAGAAATAACTTTGGGGGTCAAAACTGAAATTTCTTTGTGCTCCTGTATCTACCCCATGTGTTACAGAGTGTAATCACTTATTTAAAATGCCAGATGATCCCAAGGTCACCTGTTCACTGTAGTGGATAGCAGTGTATTACAAAGAATTCAATTGATCTTCCTGTAATCACCTTTTACACTGGCTACTCCATTACTTGACATCCCTTGCTACTCTTCCATTACATCTTTATCTCTGGAGTAACTAACCCTAGGACTCAGCCCATGAACATGAGGTCTTGTGTCCCAGTGTGGCAATGTTTGAAATACACTGACACAACCCCACCACATGTGGAAATTGTAGTCCTGGCCTGGACATTTTAAAGCCCAAAACCACCCGAAAACCCCTGTAGTCCCAGTCCAGACCTTATCTGCCTCTCCAATTGTTTAGAACCAGATGGAAAACAGACAAAACATACTGGTGCTAATGTAAGCACTAACCAAACTGCTTTATGCCTTTTGCAGAGTGTTTTATCTTCACACAGATCCACACAATACAATTCCTACAAAATGTTTCCTAATTTTGGCACAAATGGCCAAGTACATTCTTTTAATGAAGTTGCAGAAACTTTGTCCTGAAGTACTTTTTTTAAATATAGATGTTTTGTTTTGAAGTCTTATCTAGTTGTTATGGTTACTAAGTCTGGGGCTAGGATGTTCTATAAGTGAGCAGATAACTTGGGACTAGACCAGAGATTGCTGACTTATATTACAGTAGCAACAAATCAGTGCCACAACTGTCAAAATAACATGTAGGTTTTGTCTGCCTTCCCATTTTAACGAACTATCAATTATGTGATAGAGTTAAAGAGTTAACAGAAGAGTTTATGTAGGAGTTCCAGGCTCCTGAATTATTATGAAGTCAACAATGAAGGCTGCCAAAATAATCTTTCCAACAACTGTTCTACATTTCATTATATTCATTCCCAATTTTGAAACAGTCTCACAGAATCCATAAGGAATGGGCCCAAGATATGATTTGTACAGTTAGTTATTTGATTTAGCCCTCGCAAAAGAAACTCAATCCCAGCACCACCCAGCATGAAACTGAAATAGGTTTTAACCACAGTTATGTTCTTTCTCTTCAGAAAACCACAAGACATTTCTTTGAAAAGCAGGAAGAATGGAATTGCTTCAGGGCATGTAATGTATCTTTAGGCAACTCAATAATGTTATTTACTGAGATTTTATGTAGCCAGTACTTTTTGATTAATAATCAAGATTTCCATAGTTTACTCTGTAAACAAAACTGCAGTGCTCTTATACTCCACCTGTTCTTAAATTCTAAAATAAAGAGACATATTTGGTTTATGATTTGTGTAAAAAAAGCAAGATATTTTCAGATAGGCCTACATATTTATGATGTTTTCATAAATACATTTATCAAAATTATAGGTTACAGCTAGGCTGTCCGTGGCTGGTTATGTTTTCGCCTAGCTGTACAGTACTGAAAAAAAAAACAAAGTGGGCCACCTGACTCTGAATGTAGCTATCAGTCATCCTTTAATGAGAGTTGTCACAAGCCTTATTGTTGTTGTTAATTTTTTGCATTACTTTAATAGTGCTGTTTTACATGTTTTCTTGTGGGCCCTTCCATTTTGTAACTTATTTTCCATGGTCATCCCCATATTGTTGTCAATAATGACCTCTTTTGCTAGTCACGTGTTCTGCCAGAGTGACATTTACCCTCATTGTCCAAGTTTTGAATTAATTTAAAAATATACATTATCTTTATATATAGTTAGGTAAAGGACTACCATCTATTGCAATTACAGCTTTATGTGGACTTCAAATATTGGTTCTTTTATTGTGTTTTTGTGCACTTTTCTGGTTCTTGACCTCTTTTGTCATGTCTCTGAATATTCATTTACAATTTACTCTTTAAGGCTTGAAGTCTTGCCATCATCTATGTTTCTGTTCAGGCATAAAAAGTATCCCTGTGGCAGGACCTATGATTGTTTACACCTCTATCATTTCTTAAAAATCAGCCATTTTGTTTGAAATAATTAGTCAGAAGAAGAGAAGCACATCAAAAAAGGCAGAAAGGAACAAGTCAGATATTCATGCAGCAATGCATGTCGGTCCTGGAGAGTCACAGGGGCTGCAGATTTTTGTTCCAACCTAGTTTCTTAATGAAAAGTCAATTATTGCTGATGAAGCACTTATTGCTCAAGTGACATTTTGATGCTTCATTTTAATGGTCGTTTGTTAAGGTCCCCCACCCGTAATTGCTTATTTCAATCTTAAAGAGCTGCATTCACTGTTTTAATGGCTCCTTATTAGCAATAAGATGTAAATGACAAAGCAGCCAGCAGTTCTCAATCTAGTTTGTTTCCATTTACATCTCTGTGGGTTCATCATGCACTGTTTGTCTTAATAAAACACATAATAGAAAATGTGACAAGTATCCATTTTAGGCTTCAAATCATTTGGACAATATCCTTGGAAAGGAAAAAAAATCTATGATATAAGAACCTAACATTTTAGATTAACAAGCCATAAAATTGAATAAGATCTGTTAATGGTGAGGATTGGTTTCTAATTACATAGATAGCTAGATAGCTAGATAGCTAGATAGATAGATAGATAGATAGATTAAGCACCACTGAGCCCCAAACTTCAGACACAATTGCATTAACTTAGTTCTGGATTCAAATTAAGAATGTTTTTATTATATAACATTCTCTTTACAAGTTTTTATAGGCAAGTAATCTCAATACTGTCTGTCCGTCCATCCATCATTTTGTCCTTCTCTCTTCCTTCAGTCTTCTTTATCTCCTCCTTCACTCTGCCAGGGGGTGCTGCTTTCTTCATCCCGACTCAGACCTTCTAAGTGAGGCTAGTTGACCTCATTTATATTTGACCCAGGAGTACTCACGGTGCCATCAGATTACATTCAGGGAGCACTTCTGGGCCAGGTTGGATCTCCATAAAGGAATTAAATCTTTTTCTGGTAGCATCACCTGGTGGCTCCTAAGGAACCCAACAGGACTGCGTTCCTGAGCTGCAGGTCCCATTTTGCCCTGTGCCATCTAGCATACTAGACAAATGACTGTTCTTTATACAGTAAGCCATATCCCCCAGTCTATCCATTATTTCCTCACCCCAGCTGGGAAAGGAAGCAGGAGACATCCTGGCCAGGATATACACCAGAGCAAACTGTATTTCTGTAACAATCTCCCAGACATTTGAGGATCCACCATTGATCCCAGTTGGGATGCTAGTCCATTCACTACAGCCTTTTCACCTATGTTTTTATTCAGAAATTTCCAGATTGGGGAACTTTATTTAGTAACCACAACTACACTTTTTTAAGGAAAGCACAGGAGGCATTTTTGGGACTTGGCACAGGTTTGCATAGTTGCTTCACATGGTGGATTTAGTCAGTGAAACCATGGTCACTGCCATGGTGAAATTCAACCTTGAGGCTTCAGAATGGATCTGGCAATATTCATTTTTCCCTTATGCTTTTTAAGTAAGTGTTGTACCCATACTCATAAACAGTGCTACAGAGAAAAAGCATACAGCAGGTGACACTTCCTTTTTCTCAGACTTGGAAAATCCAGGTCGCTCCTTAAATATTGGCAAGTAAATCCATTTGTAAGTAATTCCTTATATAGCAGTAAAAGTTTGTGACTGGTTTAGCCTTTCCCACCATTTAAAGGGAAATGGTGTCATTATAGGGTGCCACTGAAAGTATGAAATTATGTTAACTTATATAAATGTAGCTCATAATTAAACTCATAGCAAAATACAAAAGCTCAGAAGGATGCAGCCTTAAAATGTATATAGGTTTCCCATCACAACAGACAGATACTCACAGACACTATATGATACATATACAAGGTAATGTGCTATATACATAGATAACAGTATGAGGACTCACTATTTAGACAATATACGTTTTCTACACAACACATCTAGGGCATCAACCAGCACTACTGCTAGTTTGTGCATAAGAGACAATTAGAGATTGCAGGAAGCAGGTTTTTGTGGGTTTGGGATGGGAAGTTCTGATACATATAGAATACTCCGGGACTCCCTACTACTGTTGGAAGCACCAGAAGCAATAATTGCTAATGTCATAAAAATGTTTACAAACCACTCAAAGTTTATTTAAAATTGCTGTGAATCACAACTCTGTCATTAATACCTAAAAGAAGAATTGCCTCACCAAATTATGGACCTGAAAAAATGTCTACCAGAAGGAATCTTTAAAAGTTACTAATTACTTTTACTTGCTCAAACTAACACCACTCTCAGCCATTCTCTTTCTCTCTGTCATAGTGTTAACAAGAGAACCTAATCATGCAGTGTAACAAAATAAAATTCTACAATCGGTTTGTGGTACTTTCTTCTGTTGCCTTGTAGCTTAGCTCTATCACATAATACACACTTTTTTATTTCCTGTGTATTTTTCTTATCATGCATACACATGTTATGTTACAGAACACACATTATGTTGAGTGTTGATTGGTATTGCAAACTCAGGGACCACATGCCCTTTAAGTAACCTTTCAAAAATGTAAGATTTTGATTAAAGAAAACAATTTCATACAGTGTATTCAGTTCAATTAAATGTTATTTACATGCTTGAACAACACACAGTATGAATCTATTTCCGTCACTGTGAATTTCACTATTTTATAAAATATTACAACACAGAATACAATAGGACAGAAGTAGCCTAGGTCTGGGCCTGGGTGTCCATCCCAGTTACGTGGTCTATGCATTAAATATAAAATTGAAGTGATGTCATATGGACTCCATTTAGACTTTGGTGCTGCTCTAAGCCTATGTCCAGCGCTTCACTGGCATCTCTTCAGACCTGGCATAATACCAGCATAGAGACATTTCTCATAGCTTGCATAAGCATTTCATTTAACAATACATAATAAAGGGTCACACAAATGGAAAACTCAAAGTAATTGCAAAAAAGATAACACAGAAACAAAATTATGTCTTTCCTAATGGGATTGACTACTGCAGGTGTTTACCCCCAATCTTTCAGTTAGGTTGCCTCCCAAGTACCAAACACAATTACATTTCTATCGAACTTCCTGTCTCTGTCTCCCATTTCAAGACTCTACTATTTTCCTCCTGCCAATACGCCTTTGCCCCAAGTCTTTTCTTGTTTTTAAACTCATCATATGTCTGGTCCGAGGTTGCCTTTATATATCCTAATGGAGTTACAGTATCTTTGGCTACAAGGACACTATATTAAAACTTCCTCTAATGGCCCTTAGCATTCCCCATGCCTAAGTCCTGCTTAACTCCAGAACGGCTGACTCATGCAAGCAACCATTCAATCTGCATGCCTTCTGAAAGGAATAACACAGTACCACTTATCTAAATCAGAAGGAATAGAAAAATACAGCCTGTGCCACATCTGCCTTATCTCACCTTAAATGGGAAACATGGTTTCACCTTTCCTGGTGTTTGAACATGTGTTAATTCCAACTGGTACACCCTTTTTCTGGTTGAAGACACTATACATCAGAAACAATAGTAACTCTGGCTTTGTATGAAAGTACTGATTTCATGGTCAATGAGACAAGACAGACTATCCATCCATCCATTTTCCAACCTGCTAAATCCAAACACAGGGTCACGGGGGTCTGCCAAGACAGACTATATATTATTAAATGTTAAATGAGAACTAATTTTATACTCATATTTGATTGTTAATAAAAATTTGACCATAAAAAATCAGGTTAGCTGGGCCAGATACAGTAGTACAAGGGTGTTTTTGCTACCATATATAGCTGTTAGAAGCAAAGATCTTGCATTATTGAATGCCAAAGTATTTTGCCCGATTATGTAGTATATTGCTAGTAACAAAATCGATAACTTTATAAAATTAAAGTGGGACGGAAATGTGACAATTCCTCTTAAACAGAAGTGGGCAGTAGGGCTGGATTTAGTAATCATATTTTGTTAATTTATTTAAGGTAAGTTTGGACACGTGCAGAGGAGAGATGCTGGGTATAGTGGGAGAAGGATGCTAAGGATAGAGCTGCCAGGCAAGAGAAAAAGTGGAAGGCCTAAGAGAAGGTTTACAGATGTGGTGAGAGAGTACATGCAGGTGATGGGTGTAACAGAACAAGATGCAGAGGACAGAAAGATATGGAAGAAGATGATCTGCTGTGGCAACCCCTAATGGGAGCAGCTGAAAGAAGAAGAAGATTCTAGAGAAAATTACAATAATAATTCTTTCATATGAATTTAGAAAATTACAAGATTTCCTTTGGTACCCTACTAGCAGTGTACATTACATAGTTGGGAACTGCCCATTACAGTGTGGGTGGCATTATTATAAGAGACAAGCCAATTGTATATTAAAACAATTTTAGCATTATATGTGAAAAATAAATGAAACCCAAACTGTACCAGATAAAATTAATTGAAGTGTCTGTATGAACATTAAAGTTTAATATTGTTTATTTTTAACATTAAATGAAATGTATAATTGTAAAATACCTTTTATACACAGAAAGTTAAACAATCACAGTTACAACAGTTATGACCTTTAGCCAATATATAATAATTAAAGTATACATAGATACAACCTGAAGTGCACATAACTCTGGGTGGAAGAGTGTCTACGTTGGGTTGCTATTCGCCATTAATGACGGCTGTTTGAAATAAAAACTGATGAACTGAAGTGCAAGATTTCTGTAGTCTAGTGAGGTAATGTCAATAATTTACTCAGTGTAGTACCAACAAGGCACCACTTCTTGTCAGTTTTATAAAGAAGGCACAACTTCATGAAGTTTAGGGAATTCCAGTTGTTAATGAGCAAGCAGTGTTTTCCATATATAACACATTTCTTGGTGAATGCCATCTGAAAGCACTTGAAATGTTCACTAAACACTTAATAGCCACTTTATTAGGTGTACCTGGTCATTAATGTGAATAGTCTGTTACTCAATTAAATGACCAAAGCTCAGCATGTACAGCAAGCCAACATAGTTAAGAGGATTAGTTGTTGTTTGAAATATTAGAATGGAAAAATGTGTGATGTCAGTGACTGCTGGTCCCAGACATGGTGGTTCCTGCATCTCAGTAAAAGCTGCCTTCCTGGGATTGCAATACGTTACAGTCTCCAGAGTTTACATGAAATGGTGTGATAAACATAAAAACATCCAATGAGTTGTAGTTCTGTGGACAAAAATATCTTGTTAATGAGGGAGGTTAGAGGAGAATGGACACTCTTATTCAAGTTAGCAGAAAGGCTATAAATATTCAAATAACAGTTCTTCACATCAGTGCTGTGCAATAGAGCACACATAAACAAACAACATATCATACAGGTTTCACTCCTGTCAGGTAAGAACCAGAAAATGAGGAAACACTGACTTGCAATACTGGGTGTTTGACGTTTGGAAAAACCTCACCTGATCCAATAAATCTCGATTTCTGAGAATTTGGTATAAACAGCATGACTCCATAATGTCATCCTGCTATTGGTCAATGGTACAGGTGTGTGGTGGAAGTGTTATTATTTGGGCATGTTTTTCTGGTACACTTCAGATCTCTTATTATGAATTGTCATTTGGATGCCACTGAATATCTAACTAGTCATTACTGCTCATCCCTTTCTGACCGCAGTCTTGCCTTTTTCAAATACTGTAGATACTTTCAAACTGAACATGGCATTGACTTTAGTTTTCTCCAGTGACCTCTACACTTTTCGTATCTGAAGAGTGAAAAAAATTGCAGAAACAGTCAAAAGGAGGGTGGTCAAACCTGATACTCGGCATCTCCAGCCGAGGACAAAGTGATATTCTGACCCAGAAAAGTTAGAGTATCTTGCCTTGCAGTTTGCACTGAGCTTCTGCTCTCCTTTACAATGTACATGCAAACTGGAGCAGTGTCAGTAAAGTCATTCAAGTATATGTTTTTTTAGGAAATATGCTAACTAATTTCAGGGCATTCTCTACTTCATAACCATCCAAGAGCTGTCTCTGCCAGTTGCTCTGTGTTCAGTTATGTGATGGGAATAACTGTGGTAGATTTAAATTACTGCTTATGCAATTAAAGTACAATGTTCTAAAGAAAACTCAGAATGTTTCAAATACTATTTAAAATATGTTTCATGGTTAACCGATTAACTTTAAACTTCAGTATGATTCATATATAATAATTCTAACATATTTAAGATTTATATTTTAGAAACTAAGGGATTAAGTGTTTTTACAGTGTGTTTCACATGTTATTGCTACTGTTTTGATTTGAAGACACCTGATATGTGTCTAGGGAAATGTGTCAGTGATTGGTCTCTAATGTGAAAAGAGGAAAGAATGTCATAAGCATGACTAACTTGTGGCTTGAGGCAATACTTGAGCTGTCAACAAAAGATTTCTCACTGATAGGAGATCTATTTTAAAATTGTTTATCTTACATCACTGGAAACCTTTGTAGGACTGTACTACTGTCTTCAATAAAGTTTACAGAGTCAATTAGTGCATTGTTTGGGTATAAGGAGCCAGTCATATGGAATATTTAGGACTCCCATTGAAGTGTTACTATTAATTGTTAATCCATCAAATTGTATCAAGGCAAGAAGGCACTGTGGTGGCACGAGTCAGGAAATTACCTTGACAAAGACACAGAAAGACAGACAACATCACTGGTAACACACATCAATGCAGAAAGGTTAGAGTGGCAGGGAATGGTAAACCCTTTCAAACATATCATTCCAGAAAGCCAAAAAGCTTGAGCATCAGTACAGGACGGAGAGAGGGACAGTTGTGCACTGGAATTCAACACATGAGGCTACAGGACAGGAAACTTGGGGTGTCAGGGGTGGTAGAGAGGGGTTGGGGAGTTTCCCAAAAAACTGAACTTTTGCTTAAAGTAACTGGATGACATTGTTTTCAGGAAATAATGCTTCATTTTTGTTTGTAATACTTTTTATAAGTTTACTGTTATATTGGTGATATCACAATCTCCGCCGTTTTGTGTATCTTTTACTTTCATAGCCATTTTTGATGGTGTGGCCCCTTTGAAGCTCCATGTTATTTAGCAAGTGGTGCATAAGATCTTGGCCATTCTATTTAAGATGTTAGAAAGACATTTGAAATTTACTGTTCTTTGTGAAAGATTTTCATTCTTGATTTAGCTAATTTTGTGTTTGAATTCTGTTTTTCTCTTTGGCTTGGTTTACTGACCTAGAGATGAGCAACCAATCTCTGTCTCTGGTGTATAATGGTCAAAACAATACTGATGGGGTTCCTAAGCCTATGCACCCTGGGAAGACAGACTCAGAGTTAGTTAGTTAGTATGCACTTTAAACTGAAGTGCTCAGAGTGTTGTTGTCTATCAGGGTTTAAAAGAATAAAAGTAATAATTCTTATTACAAACAAAATAATTAAAAAAAAAATTGAATTAGCATTTTCACTCAAAATTAGATTCTTCTTTTCCTGTGTTTTCTAAACTCCAGTCCTGTAATAATTATCTGTAATAATCAGACAAAAGTCAGCAAGAAGAAAAATAAGTGCAATTTTTTTTCCTTTGCCACTGTAGGCAATCACAATGCATTCCAGCACATCAGTCAATAGGAATAGGCAACCAGCACCCTCACCCATCTGCCAATCCTCAATCCTCAATAGCTAAGGCTGGAGTGCTTATAAAATGTGTTATAGTTTATCTGTGTCTGGTTTCACAAGAGTTACAAGAAACAAAAGTAGTCACTTCAGACAAAACTCCATAGGCTCAAAAGCAAAAAAGACAAAAAAAAAAGCAAATATACTATACTTTCTTAAAAATAATAGGATTAGATGCACAGAAAAGAGGTGAAAATTCAGGTCTGGCAATACCACTGCTACTGATCAGTGTGACCAAATGTCACAAAGGAGAATCAATTATCATTCTCCACTTAATGTTTGTGACCAGTACATTTTTCTAGCAGAAAAAGGAGATAATGTGGTCTAAAAAGAAAGAGTACATACATAATTCTCAAACCCACATAATTTAGGGTAACACTCGGCAGTAACAGGTGCAAGGTAGAAAAACTCTGGATAGTGTACCACTCCACTACACATTCATATTGGGTCAGATTTGGAGTTGCCAGTTAATGTAAACTGTATATCTTTGGGGATGAAGAAGACCAAGTAAGCCAAAAGCAGGCATACGAAGAATACTTAAGCTGCACATAGACAATGACCAGGTACAGGGTTCAAAACCTAGTAAGCTGGATCTATACGAGACAGCATCTGAACACTGCATTACTATGCCATTGATAATTTCAAAATATCATTTGTTTATTTTAGAAAAGGAAGTTAAGGAATAGATGCAACACATCACAATCATTTTAGTACAGTACTTAAATTAATTTCATGGCAGATGTTGGATGTCATGTAATAAACAGGGGGATCTATTGTTCTGGTACATGTCCAAATTATATCAGACAAAAAGTGATCATTCACTGTCAAAGTGCTTTGCATTTTTACAGTATGATTTGCTGCAACTCCTCGCCACAATCCATTAAGAATGATTAACTATATTAAAATTATACTTGCCAATGCATGACAGTAACACAATCAAGTAAGAATATCACTGTACACATGACAACACTGACAAAAACAACCAAAATTTGATGCAATACTTGTACTGCAATATCTAGAGGATGTAAAAACATAAGCACAAATGAATGGTAATGCAGTGCATTTTTATGAAAAGCAGACCTAATTATGTCAGGGTATCCAGTAAACAAAAAATGGGTAAAATACTCTAGAGGTAAGTAAATAAGCTGCTGTGTAGATAGATTAATTTTACTGTATTCTTTAAGACAAGAAAGTATGTACAATTTTTGAGTTAACTCAGCTTTTCTTACCAAATGGCAGCCCTTCTATTACTGTGATTTACAGTGGAGTGTTTAATTTGCTAAAGGAAAACTGTTAGGGATTTTCTGCAGTAGTATACAGTATCACAACATCTCTGAAAAAGCTCTCTTCGGTCCAGATTAATGATGTATGCTTGGACAGATATCTCCATCTTTTTAATCTCTACTAAGACAAAAGTGTTTTTATTCCACTCTGCATTGGTCAGTCAGAGGTTAAGTCAGAATATAAGGTTAAAGTAACTGGAGAGTCGGAACCAGTGTGCTATAATTCATTTTTAAGATATTCCAGCATATACTACATTCTGGGTTGAGAAAATAGAGGAGTATTTGGATGCACTTTAATTAACTGTTCTTCAGGAAACACCAAATATAGATGTCAAAATAAAATTAATCTGCACCTGCAAAGTGATGCAGTGGGACTGATTTTAAACTTTGCACCAAGAAGTCTCAGTGGGTAAAGCCATTAATTCTTTTGTTATTTATTTCTGATTATATTTGGGAAAAAGGATGTATATGTAATTGGATTGCTTATAGGGCAAATCTTGTAAATATAGACTGCATCTGAATAAGATGATAAATGGTGGGAACTACAGCATCCTGCTGCTGCCATCTATTGTGTCTTCTTAAAATGTGAATGCTTTGTTGCTTGGGGTCAACCAGCATTTGGATCTTGGAACCATGCCACCTGGATTGAGCTGGAGAGTCTCAGACAGGAATTGCTCTTGTTCCTCTTGTAGCAGATAGTCTGATTTAATGATACTGTTTTTCAAAGTTGAATCATCATTAAAAATCAAGCTAAATGTTGTTTACATCTAATGTCAGAGTGTTTTGCCATCTGCTGCCGGTTTTGAGGTGGGTCAGGGAATGTTTTTTGTGATAACATTAGGCTAGAAGGTAAAAGAAGCAATTTGTAGGGGAGCACATGCCAAAGCAGAGTTCACAGTAGATATTCTACTGGGGTAATGTTAAATCAATCACTGTGGTGTCTTTAGGCTTTCCATAGTTTCCTATAATCATAGCTGGATTTGGAATGTTTCAGTGTGATTAAACAATATATCAGCAAATTATGGGTCATCAATCCTTCATCCAATGCCAGGCTCCTAACTAATATCCAAACATTACACCAGGTAAATGTTATCACCATTGGTTTCTGGAATTGTGTCACCTGGCATTATTGCATTCATCAGTGAGCAGTCAATAACATTCATGAGAGGCAGCAGTATTATCATCTAAAAAATGGCCATAGTGAGAAAGGTTATATGATAAAAGAAAACAATAGATAATTCTATAAGGTAACAGTCAAAT
Organism: Polypterus bichir lapradei; assembly: GCA_026402145.1. Taxonomy (NCBI): domain Eukaryota; kingdom Metazoa; phylum Chordata; class Cladistia; order Polypteriformes; family Polypteridae; genus Polypterus; species Polypterus bichir. Next base: position 118,291,140 of record JANRMT010062792.1, on the reverse strand, counting down.
TTATGTAACCCCAGAAGAGGACTAATTCAGGTCCTTGGATATGAGAACATCTGCAGGTTAATTGCCTGCAAATATTTTGTATATATATATTTTTTAACACAGAATAAATACCCATCTGGGGTGAAGTCACCTCCAGCTGGCCTTTTAAATCCCTGGACTAGGAAGATGTGTATTAACAACTGAGTTAACAAGAGGCATTTTTGAAAACCTCAGACCATAGCTGTAAATAATTACATTGTAACAAATCAGGGGAAAGGTCAAGAGTTACAAAACAATTTGCGTTGAAAGCTTAGCGGACAACAGAAGAATGATTCATAAAAGGATGTGAGAGTGGAGACACAAGTGTTGTTTTGGGATGGGGAAGGATGTGAACCACCTCACCTTACAGACATAAGGGCAAAGTCTCTTAGCTCAGAGTGGGCACATACCACATGCACTCCAGAAAAGGTCATCCACCTGAAACTAAGCATGTTCAGGCCCAGCCAGTACTTGGATGGGAGACCATCTAGGAAAAGCTTGGGTTGTTGCTGGAAGAAGTGCTGGTAAGGCCAGCAGGGGGCACCATTCTTTGGATGAGACTAGGGGGTTTTGCCACCTGCTTGCCCAACCCCTCCCTCCCCACTTCGCGTCTCTGCAGCTCGCATTGTGAAGGGGGGGGGGGGGTAAATGCACACTAAGGAGATGCGGACGGATCAGCTGCTGGCTTGCTGCTGCCGAGCTGCATGTTCTGCTTGTTGCGCTGCGTATCGATCATTTAAAAGCCTGTACAGCAGCTGTCCTTTTGTCTCACTGCCTTGTTTTGCGGGACGTTAAAGTGTCTCTCGTGGGACTCTTGTGGTACATTAAAGTGTCTCTTGTGGGATGTCAAAGTGTCTTCTGAGAAGATCATGTCTCCATCCATTATCCAACCCACTATATCCTAACTACAGGGTCACAGGGGTCTGCTGGAGCCAATCCCAGCCAACACAAGGCAGGAAACAAATCCCGGGCAGGGCGCCAGCCCACCGCAGGCACACACACACACACACACACACACGCGCACACACACACACACCAAGCACACACTAGGGACAATTTAGAATCGCCAATGCACCTAACCTACATGTCTTTGGACTGTGGGAGGAAACCGGTGCACCCAGAGGCAACCCACGCAGACATGGGGAGAACAAGCAAACTCTACGCAGGCAGGACCCGGGAAGTGAACCTGGGTCTCCTAACTGTGAGGCACTGCGCCACTGTGCTGCCCAGATCGCGTCTGTACCCAAGATTTTTTTATTATAATAGAGAGATGTAAAACTGAGGTCCTGACACTCTGTAGTCATAAAAGATCCCTGGGCATCTTTCATAAAGAACAGGGTGTATCCCAATGTCCTGGCTATAATGCACTCTGTGGCCTAGTCATTCTAGCCCCTTTATCATCCCCTGTAACTAACTCTCTCTCTCTCTCTCTCTCTCTTTCTCTCATCACTTCACCACCTGACAGCTAATGTGTGGTGAGCATACTGGATCAAAAATGACTGGCATCACATCATCCAGGTGGATGCTACATATTACTGGTGGTTGAATTGGCTCTCCACTCACTAAAGCACTTAGTAGTGAGAAAAAGTGCTACATGAATGTAAAGAATTATTATTATTTATTATTAAATCAATTATTTAGGGGAAAAATAATGTTTTAGAACAATGTATGCTGAGGAACCAAGATCCTAATTCTGGCTTCTTCAATTCTTGAGAATGCATTGTATTTGTAATCCTGAGCATACATTTTCAATTGGTTGTTTTTTATTTGCAAACCTTTAATTAAAAATACACAGAGGTTTCCCATTTTATTGCTTTCATTTTTTTTTCTTGGTCAAGATTACTGTGGTAAAATGCTGAGCTGGGCTGACTAGGTCATCCTATCCCCAGCAACTATTTCTGGTTCCTCCTGGGTAGTCATCTGACACTCCTAGGCATGTTGACAGCTATATGTCCTGAGTCTGCTCCTTGTTCTTCTCAAGGCAGGCAATGCCTGCTACACCTCCTGTGTGAGGCAACCAGGGACATTCTATCAAATCACCTCTACTGGCATCTCTCAATCCCTAGTGAAGCTGCAGTTCTACTCTGAAATCCACCTGCATGGCTGAGATCCAATCCAAGCAACTTGACACAGGAAAACAATTTAGCTGCTTGCACTTGCAATTTCATTCTTTCAGTCACTACCAAGAGCATGTGTCCAGAGGTGACTCCTTACCAGCAAGGTAACTTGCAATATACAGTGAAGATCTACTAACACAACAACATTGTATGCAAACAGCAGAAATGCAACCCCTGGAATCTCAAACTGGATACTGTCCATATCTCAGCTGTACCTTGACATCCGGTCCATCACAATCATGCACAGTAGACAAGAACAGATGTATCATCAGGAGAGTCCAATGCCCACAATAAATGAATGAATGGACTCAATGTAGTGCCAAGGATTCAAACATAACTTTTGCTCTGCAATACTCATACTGACTAACACACAGTGCCTCCAGAAATTGCCAGCCAGAAAATGCAATTTTAAAAAACAAAGTAAACAGACAAAAGAGGTGACATACATGCTCAACTGGCAGTAGAAAAAGTAACTAGAACTATGGGAGCAGTGTGAGAAAGAAGTTGATCAATAAACTAATATCCAACATGGAACATCAAAGAGTTTTTTCAGAATCAAGAGCACCTTGGTCTTAAGCACTAAACTAGTTTTCAATAAATATTTACTATTAAATATTTTAAATATACAGTATTAAATATTTAAATATAAACTAACTTTCAATAAATATTTCAAACTTTTATGAAGTTCCAAACTGGTGAGCATAAGGGTGTCCTGCCAGTTATGGAAAGGCTACAGTAACAATTAGCAAGGCTATTACAAGGTGACAGTGGTGGCACATGATATCTTGAGTTATTTATTACCAATAATAATAATAATAATAATAATAATTCTTTACATTTATATAGCGCTTTTCTCACTACTCAAAGTGTTCCATGCAGGAAGAACCCAGGACACAAACCCATGATCTCTTTACTGCAAGGCAGCAGCTCTACCACTGAACCATCTGGGTGGATACCTATACTTGAACCATCAAAGATAATAACAAATGACACGAAGCCTGGAAACCATATGTGTCATTTAAGGATGGTCTGAGACTAAATAAATTGTGTAATAGAATGTTGCAGTTAACCATATTGAATTTTAAGGTCAAAGTCTAAAATAATACTGACTGTGCATTTCCTAATTTGGAGAATATTATAATACAACAGGTGTAGTACTGTATATGAAGATATTTTTAGCAGGGGAGTGCTAATACCACATGTACTTTAAAACAGGTCATCCACATGAACAAAAGCATGTTTGGGTCTGGCTAGTACTTGGATGGGAGACCAACCAGAAAGCGCTTGGTTACTGCTGGAAGAGGTGTGTTAGCGAGGCCAGCAGGGGGGTGCTTACCCTGTGGTCTGAATGTGGATCCCAATGCCCCAGTGCAGTGACAGGAACACTGTGCTGTAAATATGGTACCATCCCTTGAATCTCTTGAATAGCCCACAACGGCCTAGTCATTCTTGCCCCCTAATCATCCCCTGTCTCTAATTGGCTATCTCATACACTTCACCACCTAACAGTGAGCGTTCTGGCGCAAAAATCCATCCAGGTGGATGCTACACATTAGTGGTGGTTGAAGTGGTTTCCCACTCACTAAAGTGCTTTCTAAATGAAAAAAATGATTATTTCTTTTTCCTTTTAATACTTTTATTATATACCAAAGGTTAAACTTACAAGACTTGTGGCTTTTATTTTATTATTCACAATGTATTTTTTTTAGTATAATTTAACATGGTTCTGAAACCATGCAAAGCTTCTTTACACTTACATTAACTTCATTTTGACAGCAGCTGCTTTATCTACAGCCTGCTTTACAAGCGAGTTGTTGTTTATGTTACACTCATAGCTTAGATCAGAGGATCATCAGATAACTCTTACTATATACAGTTGGCTCATCACTGTGGTTCTCATATGTGCATTTATTGACAAGGGCAGGCGTAAAATGAACAACAAACTAGAGTTTGTTTTCTTTACATATAATGTGTTTGCACAGACCAATCCTTGTCAACCTGATTTGAATATGTGCTTGTGATTTGTTTTGAATATAAATTATATGTGTTTCACATATATAGAATTAAGCACTGGAGATATTAGAATTTCTGCTGAGTCATTTGAATTTTATTTTTCCCTATAAGTAAAACTGACTTTTAGAACAGAGCACAATTCATTCACATTCGTATGGCAGCTACAAACCAATAAAGTAAAAAGCTGTGTCACTGGTTACATTATCATGATTTATTGTTTATGGACTAATCCAGCCATCCACCCATTTTCATAACCTGCTCATTCAGGGCAGGGTTGTGGGGAAACTTAGCAGTCATCAGGCACAAGGTAGGAACAACACCTGGACCTAGTTCCTGTCCATCACACTATAGACAAATCAGATTCTAAAAACTGATCAACAGATATTTATGAATAAAGACAAACTTGTTGAATGTATGCTTACATTTTTTTAAAGCTGAATTGCATAAACTTGAGTAGTAAAATGCAACTGATGCAATCTTAGATTCCACATTTTACAGCCAAACATTATGTTTGCTTTCTGACTCTTCATTTTGTGCATCATATAAGTAAATAATATAAAGTACTGTTATGAAAAACTATGTTTTTCACATTAAGTCATGTAAAAAAAAAATATACAAAAAAAAACAAAAAAAGATCAATTGTATTATGTGAAGATCCTGATATACTGTACACTAATTAAATATTACAGAGTAATTTTACCTTTGAAGCAGACGGCAAGAAGCCTAAATCCTGCTTAACTGTTACTCATTCATTTTCCGCTATGAAGATTTGTCCAAGCTTTAGGTCTCCTGGAAGGGCGGTGTTCACTATATCTTATCTCTGCCTGGGCAGAATGCCAGCCACTGCCAGTAGATATGTTAATCATTTTACCCAGTATTACCACACAGTACTACAATACTATGTCTATTCCATATTACTGTAGTATCTGTTTTGAAACAAAAAGCCTGTCTTTACTAATAAATAATGAAGCAAACACATCACTTTGCTTTCCACTGCTTAAAAATATTACAAACATTCCTGGAATACCATGTTGTACACAATTAATTTATGACACCACTGATTACCTCCTGAGCTAGAGGAAATTTCCTTTAGCTTAGAAGTCTAATGTATTGTTATGGTGAATGAGCTAGAACTTGAGAGACATCTCTATGTGCGACTTATCAGTTCCCTAGAGGTTACAAATTCCTGTCTTGGCCCACAACATTTAATTATGAAAGAGTCACGCTATGAAAGAAATATATTTGAACTGTAGTTTTTTTGCTGTTTACAGATATTTAATAAAATGTCTACAACACATAGAAGGAACACACAGGCTTTTGTAATTAAACAGGAAAGCATTTTAACCATCAAATGAAACCAATTTTTAATGAAACACATGCAGAGGCATTTGTTTTCTTAAGCAGCTATGCCACGAAGTCTTAGGTTCACCTCAGCATGCTGTGCACTGTCAGGATGATGGCAGTCTATTCCATCCTTATCCTTTTTTAAGAACGCAAATAAGCTTCAAGACCCCTAGGCTGAAAGGCTGGCCTCCATGTTTTTGAGGCCTGCTTTGCCAAAAGATTAGATACAGGTCTAAGCCTATTAGAAAACTACACACTGGGCATGGCTAGTTTAAAGAATATCAGTTGATAACAGATTACTTTTTTTCACAGCTTCCCACCAACATTCAAAAGACAAGGAAATTTAAACATGATTTTCAAATGGAAATCCGCCTAATAAAATGGTTTTATTTAGGAATGAACATTACTTGGTGAAAAAATTACTTCACAATAGAGTTTGTTTATACATTCCCACAAACCAATGTGAAAAGTGCAAAACCTAAAATGAATTTCAATATAACAAGCATTACTTACACTTTAGTCTAAAATGTAATTGTTATAAAAATCACACCTTTATGGATAGCTCCTGTTATGACTTTAAATGCAATTTGTGAAGACTGAAAGTGGTACTTATGATTGGCCAAGTCTGACCCTGAGTTTAGAGTGATTCACATTAGACGTCTCTGAACAGGAGGTCAGTGACGTGAGAAAAACCTGGTTGTTGGTTCCAAAGTCCCTTCAAGCCTTTATAAGAGATGGCTTGCAAAAATGAAAATACTGTAAACTGAGAAGCAAGCTGGCAAATTGCCTCTAGATAAGTACACACAGAAAAATGCTGCAGGTTGAATAGCTTAGCTGCAGCAGCATACCATCAACCATGCCCAGGGGCCCTCCCCAGGACACAGTATGTTTCATTTGATTGGTGTTTAGGCTAATCAGTTATGCCTATGCTTTAAAATTTTACTTATTTGAATTATTTTCCCTATGAGACATGGTCTGATTGGTCTTATATGCTTTTGGGATATTGGCTTTTCATCAGTGCTGGAGACAACTGGAAATTGGGTCCTACAGAACAACTCGACACTCCTTGCTTACTCAAAAATATATGTTATCACATCAGTGGCTTCTGAGCATCAGTTTGCTTGAGGCAGATATAGACCCATTTCCCTAAGTTGCTTATGGTCATACAGATAGAAATATATTTTAAGTTCAGTTAACACAGTTTGACTGAAAAAGTGAATTCTGAAATGTATCGATGGAGAGTTCTGTTCAAGAAACAGTGCCAGAATGTACAGCAAACAATTAAACCATTTTGCAATACTAAAACAGGCTGTCTTCCTAAATCTATCTGAATTCAGGATACTTGAAATTTCCAAAGATGTATCTTTAGACTGGAATTAAAGAAAAACTTTTTGTTTTTCAGTTCCAAGCTGATGAAACAAATCTTGATTTATATAGCACTCTATGGCAATTTACAAGTAAAGATCTACATGTATAGTACAAGTGTCCCTTGAAATTCATCTTGACATTCTGTATAACCATACCATTTATTATAGCAGGAGAAATGATTGCATATTGTTAACCATGATTCATTTTACCTTCTGTTTCACTCACTGCATTCTTAAACTGATGTAATCAACTTTAAAATGGATATATGTTTGGCCAGAGGCAGAAGTCAGGTTGTTAATATTTATTGGATTCAGTAGGTTCCATCAAAAACAGAGGAAAAAACATAAGTGTTAAGATGTAAGCATTGTGCACCTGGGTCCACTATCTTTTATTGGGGTATAATGAATGACAGGGAACTACAAAGGATACAAGTGCCCAAGGGAACAAAAAGATTCTTTAAAGTCTCCCGGGATTGTAGTCTATTGTTGACAATACTTTTCTGTGTGACACTATTCATGTGCTGCCCCCAACAATTTTAGAGCCAGGTTTCATAAAGCATTTCAAATTGTGAAAAGCATGTGTAAGCCAGGTGTCTCTGTTACAAAGTAATAAAAAATCAGTTATTTCCAGCAGCTGCTGCTTTTTCAAACAATTCTACACAGCATGCATTTTATTCTCTGCTTAATTCATTCCACTGACCCATCTATCTCTGGATGAAAAACCGAACTATGTTTTAGTCTTGTTGTAGCAATGTAGCAATATTTACCATGTAAACGGTTCAGACATAAAAGTATTTATTTGATCTGTCAGAATTAAGTAATCACAGACTATCAGAAAAATTCAGCCAGGACAGTTTACAATAAATAGTAATAACAAGCCTTGCCTTTAGTTCAATTAATTTTAAATGTATTTATTTATAAAAGTACTCTTCCACTTATAAAGTAAGTCTACTGCCCTATGTACACTCTTGCCAATACATGACATCATGATATCTTCTTTATTCAATTCAGTGTTGTAGAAGACAGAAGTCTCTCCCAACATCACTGGGCAAAAAAAGTGGGAACTGTCTCTGAAGGTGTGCCAGTCCATCCCAAGTCCACTCATACACCATATCTAATTTCACATATGACCAGTAGATATATATGTTTTAGGGACAATGAGTAAAACCCAAACAGACACAGGGAGAATGCACAGTCTCCCAACAAAGAGTGATGGGTCTGGGATTTGAACTCACAAGACTAGAACTACGAAACAGTAGCATTAACCACTGTTCCAACTTGTCACCCTCTTTTATATAAAGCATAATAAAATATAACACAAAATTCTATACAATATAAAACCTACCATTCTGAAATTAAAAATACCAATCACCATGTATATACTGTAGGACAGCAATCTCACCAATGTGCCAGAAAAACCAAGGAGCTAATTATAGGCTTTAGGAAGCAGAAGGAAGACCACACTGACATCTGCATTAGATGGGATGCTGTGGAGAGGGTGAGCAGCTTTACATTTCTGAAAACAGCCATCAGCAATGCCTTAAAGTGAGTATAACACATCTCAGTCATGGCAAAGAAGTGTGAGAAGCTCAGACATCTGAGAGAAGCTCACATTTCATAATTTGTTCTAACAAACTTCAAAAAGGTGCACAGCAGTCTATCCTCAATGGTTACATTACATCCTGGTGTGGAACCTGCTTGTCTCAAGATAATAAAGCAATGCATAGAGAGGTGAAGGTAGCATAGAATATTACCAGCACTTGGGTTACCTCTGTTCAGGTCATACAGCATATAATACTGTACATGTTGCCTTAGAAAAGCAAACAATATTATTAAAGAGTTCTGCAATCTTGCACACTCACTTTTCGCCCCATCTTCTGGCAAACAGTACAGGACCATTTGTGCTTTCTCCAGTATATTCAGGGACCATTCTTATCCCCAGGTCATAAGTTACTGAACAGTCAGTCATTATAACATATTAACAAAAACTGCACATGTACATCAATTGCACACTTGTATTTATGAATAATTATTTACTTATTTGTAAACTTTTCTTTATCTTACATCGATAACATACTATACACAGTATAGTATGTAATTGATGTAATTATATATACTGTATACACCAATCAGTAACAACATTAAAAACACCTACCTAATACTGTATTGTGTAGGTCCCATTTGTGCTGCCAAAACAGCACTGACCCATCAAGGCATGGACTCTACAAGACCTCTGAAGATGTCCCGTGCTATCTGGCACCAAGATGTTAGTACTAGATCCTTTAAGTACTATAAGTTACAAAATAGAGTCTTTAAGGATCTGACTTGTTTTTCCAACACATCCGACAGATGCTCAGTCAAATTCAGATCTGGGAAATTTAGAGGTTAACCCAATACCTTGAACTCTTTGTTATCTTCCTCAAACCATTCCTGAACAATGTATGCAGTGTGGAAGGGCGCATTATCCCACTCAAAGAGGCCACTGCTATCACGTAATACCATGAAGGGGTGTATGTGGTCTGCAACAATCTTAAGATAGGTGGTACAAGTCAAAGTACCAGCCACATGAATTCCAGAACCCATAGTTTCTCAGCAGAACATTACCCAGAGCATCAAATTCCCTCTTCCAGTTTGTCTTCTTTCCAACGTGCATCCTGCTGCCATCTCTGCTCCACGTAAACAATGCACCCGAACCCAGGCATCCACATCTAAAAAAAAAATGTGATTCATCAGACTGGGTCACTTTCTTCCATTGCTCCAGGGTCCAGTTCTTCTGATGCTCACATGCCCATTGTAGGTGCTTTTGGTAGTTGATAGGGGTCAGCATGAGCACTTTGACAAGTCTATGGGTACACAGTCTCATATGTAGAAAGCTGTGATGCACTCTGTGTTCAGACACTGTTCTCTTATGAGAATCATTACTTTTTCATAAATTTGTGCAACAGTAGCTCTCCTGTGGGATCAGACCAGTTGGGCTAGCCTTTGCTCCTCATGCACGCCAATGCGACTTGGGCACCAATGGTTCTGTTGCCGGTTCACTGGTTGTCCTTCTTCAGACCACTTTTGGTAGGTACTAACCGCTGCATACTGGGAACACCCCCACAAGACCTGCTGTTTTGGAGATGCCCTGACCCAGCTGTCTAGCCATTAAAACTTGGTTCTTGTCAAAGTCGCTTAGATCCTTATGCTTGTACATTTTTCTTGTTTCCAACACATGACCAAGAGCTGGCTGTACACATGCTTCCTAATATATCCCACCCCTTGTCAGGTGCTATTTTAATGGGATAATCAATGTTATTCACTACATCTGTCATGGTTTTTAATGTTGTGGCTGATTGATGTATGCTGCATTCTTTATATTTTTTGTATGTCTTTTTTTGTTGGTATTGTATCATTAGGCCTATCATTATTCTAAGGAGACTTGTAAGTAAGAATTTCAATGTACTATAACAATAAACTTGAACTTGAAATATATAGATACAGTATATACAAATGTCAGTCAGTCATTCTCTAACCCGCTATATCCTAACACAGGGTCACAGGGGTATACTGGAGGCAATCCCAGCCAACACAGGGCGCAAGGCAGGAACAAATCCCTGGACAGGGCACCAGCTCACTGCAGGGCACACACACACACACACCAAGCACACACTAGGGACAATTTAGGATCACCAATGCACCTAACCTGCATGTCTTTGGACTGTGGGAGGAAACCGGAGCACCCGGAGGAAACCCACGCAGCCACTGGGAGAACATGCAAACTCCACGCAGCACCATGCTGCCTATATACTAATGTACAGTATAGCATCCAATACTGGAGATGAGAAAAACACTATTAAAAAAACAAAAACAAAACACTACTTGATATTGGATTCCAACTGTTGTAAATTAGTCAGTCTGCCCAAATACCAACAGCCCACAATGCAAAAAGTAACAGATAGCTAAAGCAGAATATGGTGAGAATGTTATTTAGTGTCCACCAGTGATATAAAATCATTGGCATTCCAAGGTTAGGAAGGGTAATTAGAATACTAATGATAAAAACAGCAAAATCTGTTTTGTAATGCACACCACAGATAAGCCTTAGTGTTCTGATGTAAACACAAGTGCTCAAGGTGTCACAATTCCTTTAGATGTAGCTCAAACTGACCAGTCGAGGTTTATTTTCTGCACATTAGAAAAATTACTGTATTACCAGCAGTGGCCATTTCCACCTACTACTTGTAATGTATATAATGTTTGAGTGAGGAGCAGTCACAATGACTTCATAGGGCATGACAGATATCACACGGGTTCTACAAGATTATGTTTTGCAATTAAAAAACAAAAACATTTTTATTAATGTACTCCAATTCATATTTTCTGTTTCATGTTTAAATACATGTCATAAGCATGGCACAATTAATCTGAACAATAAAAATGAATGAATTCATTAAATAAATAAAAATGCCTTATTCGGGTTAGTTTCACTCTAACCATTCTTTTAAATACTGTAGCTGTCGTGTTAACAACTGTAAGAAGAATGATTATTGGAATTATATCTGTCTTGCTATTCAAGCAGATTCCTTTTTGGTTCATCTTAGGTGCTATGTATGCCAAAGTACTTCCTGAATTCCCTCCCTCATTCTGTAAATACGATGGCAGTAATGCCATCTTTGTACATTGTCTTTTTTTGTCATAGGCCAGAGTTTCTGTAGCTGTTAGGCTTCTGTTTGTGATAAGTTGTCTGTGGCAGGAAGGATTTTTCGGTTATTTTATGGTCTTTCCCTGTGTCTATTAAAGCCTCTGTTAAAGTTCCACTTAAAGAGACAGTCACAACGCGTGGTGATGTCAGTCTATCTTGCTGACTGTTCCTTAGTGCATATGCTAGAGAAGTGTTAAACCTTTTCACTAAGCTACAGTCCATCTCTTCTTCAGATAGCTGACACTGGGGAGAAATGTGTCCATATTCTCCACACCGGAAGCAACAGTCTGTACTATTTGAAGACTTTGATTCTTTCTCTAGATCTTGGATACTTATTTTGTGTTTTCCACCATCACACACCATTAACCTTTCGTCAAATACTCCAGCTCTTGGCACAATCTTTCCACTGTATCTCAGAAGTCTCTTGGGGCTGGTGTTCCTCTTCTTTAGTTGTAGATCGTTTTTCATGGCTTGAGAAGCTACAGTATGCTCCACTTTTTCAAGCAGCTCTCCTGGACTAGAATAATCTAAAGCAGAAACTTTGTCTCTCAAGGATTCAGGGAGTCCTTGAATAAAGTGGTTAATGACAACTCTTTCCACAATTTGGGCCCTGTCCAGAGTTTCAGGTTCTAGCCATTTTCGGGCAGTATGCCACAAATCAAACAGCTGGCTTCTTGGAGAACTACCAACTTTAAACTTCCATTCATTGAACTTCTGTCCACTTAAGGCATAAGAGATTCTTAATCTGGACTGAATTTTATTTTTCATTTTATCATAGTCTTTGTATTTTTCATTCTCCAGCTCATTATATGCCTTTAGAGCCTCTCCAGTCAGAAATGGACCCAGTATCTTGCTCCACTGTGATCTTGGCCAGCCAGACTGAGTAGCAATTTGCTCAAATGTCTGTAAATAGGCTTCAACATCCTCCCCAGCTGTCATCTTCTGAAGCAGATGTGAAGGTTGAATAGTGTCAAGTTTCAGTGTCTCTGTTCTTCCTGATGGTGGCTGTACTGTAGATTGAGGATGTGCTTTGGGCAACACTGCTTGAATTCTTCTCAGTTCCACCAGCAATTGGTTGAGTAACACCTGCTGCTCTGCTTGTGTAGTCTGAGTATTTGCTACTTGAATTTGCATTTTTTTAAAAGCCTCTTCCATCTTTAATAACCTGGAAAGTATTCTTAATATGATTTCACCTCTGCAAAGACAGAAATGGAAATTTTGCACAGAACTTAGTGGTTTCTTAGTACTTGAAATAAGGGAGTTCTAGTAACGAAGGCATGCTGCAAGAATAATTAAGGAGATTCGATTCCAACATTGTTCAATATTAAGGATCACAGCTGATTTAGTCCTTCTTCCCTTGAAGGTAGAAATCTCTTCCAGCCTACATAGAAAGGAAACATGTGGACATTCAAATACAAAATGTTACACACAGCAGACAGTATGTAAAATGAATTTTATATCACCCATCTGCTATTTATGTAGATATGAATGCTTCATAATTTAATAAACAGCAATGTAAAAGGTGCTCTCAAGTAAATATTTTCCTTTAAAGTCCACTGGATGAGAGGCATGATTTATACCTGCAGGAAGAACGTGACCCAAATTCATATCAGAGGTAAAGTGATGATACTGACTGTAGGATAAGACTCACTGTTACGTACTTTACACCACATAGAATATTGCACACCATATACTATGACATATGTACTTCACATCCCTTAGTAAAATACCACAAATGCATCATACTGTACTCAGAAAACATATATATATATATATATATATATATATATACAAAAACATTCCCAAACCTGCCTAATCCAATTTAATGTATTGGGGGGTCTGAATGAGCAGGGGAACAACACTGGACAGGGCACCAGGCCATCACAAGGTCCAATTCCGCACACTCCCTAAAAGGACTAATTGAAATTTATCATCTAAGCTAACAAAAATCTTTAGAAATGTGTAATGAAAATCGACATAGGCACAAGGAAAACAAGCAGACTACACACAGACAAAGACTGGATCCCCAAATTCAAACCCATGGTACCGGATCCATGCAGCAGCACTAACAACTGCAACATTGTGCTGTCATGTTAAAAAAAAGGACATAACATTTTTATGTCTTTCAAAGGGCTGGCTCCATTGCATGGTACTGCCCACAACCACACTTACTTATACAATGTTTTACACTTTTTTTAGATTGTGCAAGACAGAGGGAAACAAAAACTATTGGTTTTGTGAATTATAATATCCAAATGTAGACAGTGGTTATCCTTGCTTCATTATGAATCCAGGGTTCTGAG
>JANRMT010062792.1:118206430-118227408 GCA_026402145.1 Polypterus bichir lapradei | reverse complement strand
CTGTGGGTTTGTGTGTATAGGGGCCCTATGTTGGACCACTACACTCAATTATATAAATTATCTACAATTGCTTTATTCAATTCAGGTTTGCATGGGCCTGGCTCTGGCACCACTGAGTGTAGTGGTCCAACATAGGGCCCCTATACACACAAACCCACAGAAGACCAGTTTGAAATTGCCATTTACATAACCTGTTATGTCTTTTGGAATATGGGAGGAATACATACACACACAGACAATGAATCGGTGCAGGATTCAAACTCAGAACCCTGGATTCATAATGAAGCAAGGATAACCACTGTCTACAATTTAACAATAACTTAACCAAAGAATATTATAAATCAAACACTGACATATATATTGGATCCATTTTGAGGTGCAAATTAATCTAAACTGCACGTTTTTGGGATGTGAAGGGAAACTGGAGTTTCTGAAGAAAACACACAATAATATTGGGAAAATGTGGGAACTCAACATTGTCAGTATGTGAGAGCGAGAGAGGTTAGGAGCATGCGTTGATTGCATGCAGTACTGACATGCAGCGATCTAAATACTTAAAAACAATGATTTTATTTCGATTAGAAATTACCAAATACCTACAGTTTAGGTGGTTTGGCGACTCTTAACTGACCAAATTGTGTGTGTTCATCCTTTTATGGTCTGGCGCCTTCTCCAGGGGTTGATCCTGCCTTACGCACTATATTTGCTGGGATTGGCTCCAGCTCCGCGAACCTACTTTGGAATGAGCGGGTTTAGGAAAAGGTATGGTATTACCATTTTAATGGACCTAAAACACGTACGGTTACTTAACTTAAAATTGATTGGCATTCATCTATCTGTACATATACTAAAACGTACACGTTTGGAAAATACGTTGTACAACAATTAGGTTTTTTTTTTTGCATTCTTTGTTTAGCTGTGTGGTGTTATTTGTCTTTTTAAATTTTGTAAATGTTTATTGTTGCTAATATTTGTATAGCATTTTCAGATTGCTCTGTTTATAAAATTACCTGAAAGCATTGTTCTTTTGCCTTAAGCCAGTACTGCACGTTCGCAGGTTTCCATATAGGTGGAGGCAGTATGGGTAACACGCTTTCGCTATTCCTCAAGGAAGGAATGTTTCTGCAATCTACAGCTTTCCCATCCTAACACGCTTCTTCCCTATTATGGTGTGCATTTCCTACATGCCCATCGTCCAATGGTCAGAGCCAAAATTCTCCACACAGCCAATCGCGTTCTGTTTTGAAGTCCCTTCATTCTGGGCATCGTGGAAGTTGCTCACGCAGCAGGGGGGGGTGGACATCTGAAACCGCTTTAATCGAACGGATTCCACTATTTTAGATGAGACATTTACCACATGAAGCCCTATGTCCGTTCATGTTTTTGTATTAAACTGCGAAAGTGGATAGTATTCTTCTCGGGTCAAGTGGCTGTTGTTCTGTTTCTGCGATCTCTCTCTCTGTCTCCCTCTCGATGTAAATGTTCCCCGTCCCAACACGCTGTAGTAGCGCCTCGCACTTACCAAAGTTTCAGGCAGCGGTAGCAACTTGGTATTCCTAACAGGAACATTGCGAAGCTGTTGTAAGATAAGTTTATTTACACGAACGCCGAGAATAACGTAAATTTCATTGGCAAGCAAAGGCTACGGTGGACAGCGGCTTTGGATTTATAATTTGGGTTTGAATGTGACATGTAACCAAGAAACGTTTTCCTGGAAGCGACTGGGCGTCCCGCTTGGGCGCGCTGTATTGGAGGTGTCTGCGGTAAGAACTTGACCTTACTGGGTAGACGGGTGCTTCAATGCTGTACGCTTCAGTCTTTTTGACTGTCCATGCCCTTTTGTGAAGCGAATTTGTGGTTATTTTTTGCAATCATCTACTTTTTGTTAGGATACTTGTGTACACACTGCTTTCAGGACGTGTCTAGCACTTTGGTGCAAGTAAACTGTGGTAAACGTGTCCCAAACCGACGGATTGGGAGATAGACAGTATGCAAGTAGCTAAAGATAATACTACCCCGACGGACAACAGCTAAACAGAAATGTTGCGCATTTGGCTGGTACTCCTTCAATTTCAGCGGATATCATCAGTTGCAGTCCGCGGGGAGCCGTTTGATTGCGCATCTGGCGATCAAGGTACGCGACCTTCCGTTGAACCAACGTTCTGCGGTTTTGGAGTTAAGTGTCTTCTGTCAGCGGAGCGGATCGATTTGCTGAGTTACATTTAGGCTTCTTGTTTACTTCGGCAGTCATTAACCGAGCTCCAGTGTGGTTTCTGATTTCGGCCCTGACATATTTCCCTCCATTTTTCCTCACTCAGTTTAAACAAACCGTACAGGCACCTCGAGTTTAGAGACATAGCTGCAATGAAACAAATAAGTGACAGAGAGCTGCATTGTCTCCGTTGTTGGAGGAGGGCTCTGTTCAGGCTCTCACGACGTGTGGGTTGTGAAAGACGAACATGCGAACTAACTTTTTACATAATTATAATTATTGTGCCTTTTGACAGTGCGGACAGATACAATGAAGTTTTAATTCTTTTTTCAGTTCACGTTTTAGGAGCGACGTGAATGATGAATGTTTAGTGGATTGCTTTTCACCTTGCTTCGCGTTGTTTGGGTGCTTTGCTGTTTAAGTGTAAATACGTTCCACTTAACGTGTGTCTGTGTCAACCCCACAGCAAGGTCGGGTCATATCGCCCATCAGCACATTAACTACACATGGACTTATTTTCTAGATACTCGGTGTATTACTTTCATTTGGCTTTATGTCACGGGCTAAACCGTTGTGAAATTTCTCCACCCTGTAAACATGTCGGCTTCCCCCCTTCGAATAATTAACTTACTTCTTAGATATCACATTCACTTTCTTCCGAAGTGATTATTGGTACTGTTCTAAAAAAAAAATAAAATCGCAGCTTCATTTAACATTTTTTAACAAATCGCTAACTGGATGGAAGGAAACACGATCAAATACCGGACAGTTAAAATCGGTTATTTTGTGATGAGTTTATATACTTGGTGTATTTACAATGTAGGAAGCGGGTTATTTTCTTATGGCACCATAATATAACCATATGTGCTGAAGATTTTTGATACATTTTACTTAATTTTGTCAGTTTTGTGACCATTTTACATACATAGGTTATACAAATTGTATCTTCCAAATCAACAAGCACAGTTTAATATCAAATACTGTAATTTCTGTTTATTTTCCAAAATCACTTACGCCAATATGGGAGAAATAGCCTGTCATGGAAGCACCAGATGAAAAACGTGAATCATTTCTAGGTTATGCCAGTCCATTTGCAGAGAGCACTTGTTCAGTGAGTGACAATAATGGTAGTACAATTGTAAATGCTGTCATTGTCAGTAATTTGCACACAAAGTTTTACATTTAAATATCTGGATTAAATAAATTAGTGGTAGAGATCATTTAAACACATTTTGTTTGAGGCATTGTAAAATCATAAATTAAGTATGAATTCATTGTGACTGTAATACATAAGCAAGTCACCCATAGAAAAATGGTAAGTTATCAGAACCCAACCACATTTTTCCCTTTTTTTGGGTTGGGTAGCGTTTGTGGCGACCTGTATATATTTAAGAATAAATATTTGTACAGAACAGTCCACATCCCTAAAAATGTAATTATTGTAGTGCGATTCTGGTTTACATTTGTTCTGTCAGTAACACTGAAAATATCAAGTAATTACAATTAATTAATTTAAAAATAAATGAGAAGAAAAGCATAAAAATGTACTGTGCTTGTAGTGTACTAGGATGATATTAGACTGATAAGATTTCAAGCAATAATAGTAAGATAATTGTAGTGGTTTTAAGTTTGTCCTAGAAATGTACATTTTTATTGTTGAATTAAAAAAAAATCTTTATTCAGAATGTCTTTTGACTGCTTGTTGTACTATGGAGTCGTGCAGGATTTACAAAAACATTCAAAGACAGTGTGGCTGGCCCATCAATGAGGCAGTTGTCTGCAAAGATGAGGTGTTCCACGGTATCCCATACATAGTGTACATGATATATATGAGAAGCTAGTCTGTGGGGCTTGAATTTCATGTGTGTCCAAGAGGTGGGATTTCCTCCTGTTTTATCAACAAACTGGGAAAATTTCATTCAGTGGTTTAGTGCAGTTTATGTAAAGAATTAAATAATCGTCATTGACTGATTATGTTGCCATATGCTTGCCCTAAATTTATTCAATGACATTTAGTCTCCATTAATTGAAAAGTAAATGCTGTGTAAAATCGATTCTAAACATTAAACTTCAAGTATTATTATATCATTGTTACAAAATGACTGAATACCAGGAAAATTCAGGATGTTTTCATTTACACAAACTATTTTTGTAAAAGTAAACTTTTCATACTATGTCAGAAAAAAAAAAACTTTGTAATGTCTCTGACATTTGCTCTTGTATGTATGTTTATATCAGTATATATTCCTTATAGGCATAATACCGTCACATGTTCACAGTACAGATTGCTGATCAACATTCAATGTATTACCACTCTTTGGTGTGTTGGTCAGGAGTGTAATACTACCTTACCTTGAAACTATGAACTTCTGTCTTCCTTATCTCAAATAATGACCTCATCCCCAAGTAGGATGGAGGTGCACATTAGCAAGGTACATAACACCCATGAAGAGTAATATTTAATTGACAAATCAAAATAATTCAGATTCATATGTCACACCCAATGCTTTATTTTTCCAACTCTTTATTTAATTTTTTAGGTTTGTCCCAAATTTAAGGCTAATCTTGTGAAATTTGAAACTTACCTGTTAATTTTAAAATTATTATTTCAGAATTGAATTTAAAGCAATTTCTGTTCTGTTGTTTTCCTGGTACCTCACATAACTAATAAGACTTTGCTATTACTTAAAACTGTGTATTAATGTAGTATACAGGCTGCCAATGAAGATGGCATCCCTTTCACCCTTATACCATTCAAACACATGCTGTATATACTTCACTCACATTTTATTTGTTATACTAAACAAACATTACTTTGGTTTCAAAAACCCAATGATTGATCCAAGTTTGTTTGCTGACCCTTTTTCAGGAATCAAGTGTGCTGTTTCAGTACTAATTGCACATCCGTGAGATTATGCGCTTCCTTTCATTAACACATTCCATGTCATATTACTGGAGAGATTAATGTTGTGCTTCAAATCATTAACAAATGTCTGGGCAATATAGAAGTTTTGTAACACTAACCAAATACATTTTTGTTTTGGAGTGATTTGTAGATGAATGTATGTGAGATTGAAGCCCTGTACAAAGTTGGATCCTGTTTTGTGTCCAGTGCTGCCGACATAATCCCCATATCCCTGAACTGGATCGGACTTTGTCAAATATTGGATGGTGGGAAGGCTAAGTGTAGCCACATTTATAGCAGTCCATTGAAGCTGTGAAGCTTCTTTTTTTTATTATTGTTGTGTATATCGCTGTATTAAAAAATAATCTTGACACTCGGTTGATAGGTGATCAGCAACAACACTGCATTCTCAAAGCATGCATGTATCATGTATTTTTATTTATAAACTATATACTTTCTGTGATGATGTAAAGGTGGCAATAATGAAAGCTAGAGTGTGTGACATTGATAAAGAATATCTATTTTTTGAGGTTTTGTTAACACTGATAAGCAGAGAATAGTTTTGTATCCTTCAAAAACGCGTTTGTAAAAAAAAAAAAAAAAAAAAGTCCTTTATTGTACTAGATACAGTTCAGTCCTTTTTTAATAGTATATTAACTGTTACTTAGTAATGATATTAATGGAAACATGTTTAAGGAACTACTATACCCAAATTGTATATTTTTTAAATGCTGTTTACCTCATTATGTCTATAGTGGTTGCCTAGAAAAAAATGTAATCCAATGTTTTTGTAAAGAAATTAAATATTGAATATTCTAACACAACAGCACTGAAAAGTGATCAATGTTGGAAGGTGCAAAAAGATGTCAAATGTCCAAGTAAAAAAGAAAAAAAAGAAAATCTCACGTAATTGGTGTTGCATAATCCACATGTCTGGTATCAATTTGTATGGTCAAAATGTCCAAAATGTATGTATTTGTTTTTTTGCTATAATATTATTACCAGTTCCTGAAAACGGGCATGTTGAATTTAAACACAGAAGACGTAATTCCTACAATGCCGTACGTTTAAAGTGTAGATCTGCTTCTACCCCTCATTCACTGGCAAAGGGGCATATCTTTTATTCAAATTGGGCTTTGTGGGGCTTGCACATCATTAAAACAACAATTAAGATATTGTTGTAGATTATACTAATTGAACACCCCTAATGAAAGCCTTTTTTGCCTTGGAAGCACAGCAGAAGTTTTTCGGCTTTAATAAAATAAATCATGCATGATTTTTATTAAATAGTAGGGATGTCTGGAAACCCATGCTGAAAGTTGAGCCCTTAGTCTGGGTTCATGATGGAAAGGGTACTGAAGTCTTGTTGGCATTAAAGGAAGGTAGCAGTCCTGTGGTTCGATATTGCTCTGTTGTAAAGTCACAGTAGGCAAGCATGCTGGGAAACATTATAATTAGTGACCAGATATGCTAGACATGTCTTCATGTGGTTGAACAGATCTCAACAAGTAGCACAGATAATTTTCTGTTGAAAACTATGGTACTTCTCTCCATTGACAATCGCTGCTCTAGTGGTGTACTGTTCAAGAGTTTTACCTGGATTGTTGCAGATCTATTGTTAATTAGCAGTGTACATGCCATCAGTGATGACCAGTCAGTGACAGAGCAAATCAATGGATGGCTCTACATCCCCTTATCCCTTAGTTGGTTCATGTTGTATCCTTTGCTAAATACTGCCTTTGTAAGGTAATCCTGATGTGCAGCCCCTTAGTGGCATTTGTAAGTAAAGTGAGCATGCAGACCTCACCATTTAAATGCATAGCTTGGCCCATACTATAGCACTCCACTATAGCAGGTGGAGAACTTGTTTCCAGGCTTTTCTTTTTCACCTGACAAAAGCGCAAATAGAAGTACAATGTATGTACTGTAATGCCTATACATGGCCTAATGGAAGATTTTTTTTAATAGTTTTTTTTTTTAAATGAGATGTTAAAGTGCAATTTTCTTATTTTTCTTTATAAGCCTGTAGACACATAAAAATAGCATATATAGTGCAGCACTTAAAGTGAGAAACACAGTGTCTTTAAAATGCTGTTGTACTGTTCCTGAAGTCGCTTAGATGCATTGTGAGAAAATGATTGAGGGCAGGTTAAAAGAGCATGTTTTGTTACACAGAAAGAAATGTTACATTGAAATGCTCATTTCTGATGTCTTTGTAAGAAATGACCATCTTTGAAACTATTCAAGGTTAATAAAGCCTGACATCAGTTACCAGAACAACATGGTTTATCTTAAATGCCCCAAGCCATTCTTGACATATTCTAAGAAGAGCTAAAAACTGATTTGGGGCAAGTCTGCTGTTTCCGTAATACCTGCTTACTCAACAAATATCAATAATAACAAGGCACTCCTTACTTATGTAAAGTGTATAGGCAACAACAAAGCGATAACAAGGTTATTTAGAAGCTGTGAGATTGTGGATGAAATGCAGAAACTATTCAAATCAGTGTGCAAATACACAAGTTTTAACATAATTGTTTTGTATTGAAATAAAATCTTAAATGTTTACATATTTACACTATAGTAACATAGGACGTGTTACATGCTGACTAGCACATGCAAGTAAGAATATTAGTACTCTGTAAGCATACAAAATATAATTTTTGAGTAGAGTGTTCCTTTAAGTACTTCTGCCTTTTGATGTTGTATTTTATTGTTCTGACTTTACTCCCATTTATTTATTCACTCACCAACCCCCATATATATATATATATATACATATATATATACATATAATATATATACATACATGTGTACATATATATACACACACACATATACTATGGGGTGCGAAACAGGCAAATACATTGATTTTCTGAATATATAAAGTCAAAACTTGAATATATAAAGTCATTCCCGAATATATAAAGTCACTGTCGGAATATATAAAGTCAAAACTTGAATACATAAAGTCAGCGTCGGTATATATAAAGTCAAAACTTTTTTCTAAATATATAAAGTCAAAACTTGAATAAATAAAGTCACCGCTGGAATATATAAAGTCAAAACTTGAATATATAAAGTCATCGCTGGAATATATAAATTCAAAACTTGAATATATAAAGTCAGCGTCAGAATATATAAAGTCAGCGCTGGAATATATAAAGTGAAAACCTGAATATATAAAGTCACCGTCGGAATTTATAAAATCATTCCTGATTATATAAAGTCAAAGTCAAAATATATTGATTGAAACGACTCTGAACTGAAGTAAGTTAACAAAAACGTATTCAGAAAAATAAATTAAAAAAACACTGTTCGGTTAATGTTTTGAAAATGATGCATTTGCCTTGCCCAGGATTGGTTCCTGCCTTGCACCCAGTGTTGGCTGGGATTGGCTCCAGCAGACCCCCGTGACCCTGTGGTCGGATTCAATGGGTTGGGAAATGGATGGATATTGCAACACTGACTTTGTATATTCCGACGATGACTTTATATATTGAAGTTTTGACTTTATATATTCCAGCGCTTACTTTATATTGTGAGCTGGAGGGCTTCGCTATTACGTGTGGGGACGAAACTTCACTTTGGTAACTGATCATGCTCCACTTCAATGGTCATACCGACAGAAAGATACAAACTCTCGCCTCATGAGATGGTTTCTGGGCTTACAACCTTACCGTTTCACAGTAAAACATCGACCAGGTTCTGAACACGTCAACGCAGACGTATTATCAAGACTAAATGAACCTGGTACAGAGAGTCGCTTGATTCACGGAAATGTGAATAAAGCTGAGGGGGAGGGTGTGAGCTGGAGGGCTGATCGCACCCCAAGAAGATACAGACGCCTCTGGGAAAACCACAACCCCTGAAACACAGACTACCCTCACATTGCTCCTTACTTTCTCACTTGCGCTATAACGCGTAATGCAAACCTTGCGCGATACTCCGCTAACTTAAAAGCCTTGTGCAGCGCCTGTCAGTTGAAAATTGATTGTTTGCTTGCTTTTATCGCTCTCTCTCTCTCTGCTCCTAACGGAACTGTCATCTCTGACTTGTCATGGAGCACGTTTAAAGGTCATGTGTTTGCAGTGTTTGAATAAAAATCCTTCTTGTTTCTACGACCTCCTGTGTCTCTGTGCAAATCTGTGACCCAAGCGTGACAATATATTCCGACGCTGACTTTATATATTCAAGATTTGACTTTATATATTCCAGCGCTGAGTTTATATATTCCGACGCTGACTTAATATATTTAATTTTTGACTTTATATATTCCAGCGCTTACATTATATATTCCAAAATATTCTAGCGCCGTCTTTATATACTCAGGCTTTGACTTTATATATTTGGGAATGACTTTATATATTCAAGTTTTGACTTTATATATTCCAGCACTGACTTTATATATTAAAGTTTTGACTTTATATATTCAGAAACAAGTTTTGACTTTATTTATTCCGACAGTGACTTTATATTTTTAACGCGTTATGGAGCACATGCATCGAAGCTTCTCAGCTGTGCGATTGTCAATGTAACCTTTTGTAAGTAGTGCCTGGAGGATTCAGTGTGGAGAAACTCTAGAGACAACGTGTGTATTAACTTGTGGATTTTTCTGTGTGTATTTGGTGGCAGTGTGACGAAGTTGATTCGGAAGACGGCGTTAGCCGCGAAGCTCAGCTCAGAGCGAAATGAGGTAAATGGGAGGGGATATGATGACGTGACTCCCCCACCCGCCTTAACTGTCAATCCCCCACAAACACAGTCTCTCAGAATTTGCATAAGCACACCCCTTCACCTGCAATTTTAACTTAGTTACAAAGCGATCAAAACTCTCGTTTATATCCTGCGTCCTCTCATTAAACTTGTATCCCGCATTACCCGTGGGCATGAAAAACGCCAGCGGCAGCCTGTCTATTAACTTAATTTAAAGTTTAGGTTTACACCTTGCTTTGTTTCCGAAGTAGCAGCACTCATGAATATGGTAGTATATGTCACTCACTCGCTTCTTATTGTTTCGCTGCCTTCTCAATTATATAATGCATGTTTTCTTCAGCGCATTTTGGAGCTCTTCCTGGTTTTCTACACACTGCGTTGACATTCAGTTCAAGTGATTACGTGGGAGGCGTGATGATGTCACACGAAACTCCGCCCCCACGGCTTTCAAGCTCAACTCCATTACAGTAAATGGAGAAAAATACCTTCAAGTTATGACCATTACGCGTAGATTTTCGAAATGAAACCTGCCCAACTTTTGTAAGGAAGCTGTAAGGAATTAGCCTGCCAAATTTCAGCCTTCTACCTACACGGGAAGTTGGAGAATTAGTGATGAGTCAGTCAGTCAGTCAGTGAGGGCTTTGCCTTTTATTAGTATAGATACTAAAGTTTCAACTGACAAAACAGTTGTTGTTGACAGGAACGTGCATACAAAGTGGCAATCGCAGCTCCATGTTTCTTTATATTAAAAAAATAAATTAATAAATAAAATAAAGAAAAGACTTTCAGTCATCAGTCCCAAAAGTAACGTGCTAGAAGTCCTTTGGCTCCTAAAAAGCAAGCAATCCTTCAATAGCATAAAGTGTTTTCTTTCAACGAGAAAGTAAAAATCTTAGATTATATGAAAAGTAGCATGTCACTTTTTAAAGTCACTGCTCCATAAACAATACATATATATGTATAGCAACTATTTGCATAGCATTTACTTTGTGTTAGGTATTATAATTAATCTAAAGAGGATTCAAAGTATATGGGAGGATGGGTGTAGATTATATGCAAATACAATGCTATTTAATATAAGGAACTTGGAAGGTCCTTGAACCAATTCCCCACAGATACAGAAGGCTGACTATACTATATATGGCATATATTTTGAACAAAACACAACTTGCACAACATTTTCTGGTGCTTCTCTCTCTTTGAATTCACATGGTAGCTCCTTCTGACTCAACTTCTAGATGTGGAGCAACCACCAACTTTTATTTCATCCACCAACTCTGAGTGTCTGACAGGCTGGGCGTAGAAGAGAAGATAATTGTTCTTGAGTCAAGGCAGGAATATGATCCCCAGTCACACATGCATGACACCTTCTTTTTTCCATCTCCACAATTATATCACCATACCATGTGCTATATCAGATGGCAACGGAATGCTCACAACAAACCACAAGCATCTCTTTTGCTACAAATAATAAAGGCAACTTCCTGATGTGCTATACCACAGTAAAAAAAAAAAAAAGATAAACAAAAATTTCTACTGGTTGAAAATCTTCTACCAGTTTACCTCACCGCACTACCATGGTTATGAAGAAAAAACTTCTACTTGAAAAATACAGACCTTGGGCCTCATGCATAACGCTGTGCATAGAATTCGCACTATAACATGACGTAAGCACAAAAGCCGAAATGTGCTTACGCACAAAAAAATCCAGATGCGTAAATCTGTGCATTCGCCAACTTCAACGTTCTTCCACTGTATAAATCCCGGTCAGCGTGAAAAGTAACGCTCGTGCACATGCCTGCTGTCCCACCCCAACTTCTCCCAGAATTACGCCTCTTTGAATATGCAAATCAATATAAATAGCCCTTAAGCTCAGCGTTCTGTAAAAAGACAATGGGAAAAGCACGGGGGAAAATAAGAATTTCAGCGAATACCAAGTGGAGGCAAAGAAAAACATACTATTTGTTGGTTTAAACAGTGGTATAAACAACAAAAGGAAGTTGATCTAGTGACAAAGTGTCGGAGAAACTCAAAGTCAAGTTCACAAAGTCGCACAGTGCCCAAAATAAAAAAGCTGTCAGATATCAAAGTCGCCATGAAAAGGTGAGTCGTATCCCACTGTCTGAGTGTCATATGAAAGCTTATTAGGGTACAGACAAAAAAAATAGGCACACAGTGGGGAAAAAAAAAAGCACGAAATGTCAACTTTAATCTCAAAAATTCCACTTTAATCACGTAGTTTATTTTTTATTAAAGTAGAACATCATAAATTTCATCTTAAAATTGTTTAAATTTATTAGTTTCTCAAATCCCATCGTAACTAAAGTAGCACGTTAAATGCTTTGTTTTGTATTTGATCCTCTATGTGCTCTGTGTGTGTGAATCACTACGTGCTTCTTAAACCAGCTTTCTCTTCCTCCAACAGGACACAGGATCCATTACATTCGTGATATTACAGCTCTCTGAATAATTAAAATACTGAGATGTATACATGATATAATTTTCATGATGATAGGAGTTAAAGGATGTTATTAAACATGGGAACACGGTGGCGCAGTGATTGTTCATGTCTCATGCAAGATGCTTACTGCGCCGTGCGCGACCTTCAATGAAATAATTTATTGCAGCAGTACTGTCTCTTTCAAACATACTAACCCCCAATTCCTGTCCTTACTTTTCTTTCCCCAAATACCCAATCGCCCCACAATCAGCTCTGTAATAGACGTTAAGCCATCTGTAAGCTTAGAACGCCGATTCTTCAAAACTTTTAAGGAACATTGAAATATCTTTGTAGTACGTGTTTAATTATTCTATCCATCTATCCTTCCAGTGTCATGTCAGTCCCAGTAAGAATACAGCGCGAGGCAGGAACAATCTGTGAACGGAGCGCAAGCTCCTAGCTAGCGCTGCGGCACCGTGTCCTCACATGTTTAATTATTAACTGTTTAATCTGTATGATATAATAAACATATTTTGCTGCATTTCATCTTAAAAATTTTATCATCATCACATGTAAATACGCGCTTTATAAAAGTGGCTCAGGCAGTGCAATGTTATAACTGTAGTGCAAGTTTACAGTGAGGTAATTGTACTTATAAGTACAGACAGTTCAACAAGGAGCACCTGATGGAGTGTGTTTATGGTTCTTGGGATGAAACTCTTTCTGAACCGCGAGGTCCATACAGGAAAGGCTTTGAAACATTTGCCGTGTGAAACCAGTTCAATAGACAGCATGGCTGAGGCAGCGTGTGTTTGATGCTGTATACCAATAATTCTCTTTCTCAGCTTCTGTAGATCTTTGATTCCCCATTCAGATACAGTGATATAAATACCCCGAGTGGTGCAATGAGAGTAATATGGAAAACCCCTAGCGGGAGCAGCTGAAAGAAGAAGAAGGTGCAGTGAGAGTAACAACGCTAAAGCAGCTATGGTATTTAGAATAGTTTGACCATTCTGTGGACCATTATATTGTTACAGGTTAATTACAATCAGATGCATTAAACCAATAAACAATATGCGGTTAATTTCAGTGTATTTATAAAGCCGCGTCAGGGATGTGGATCTGAAAAAGAATGGGTAACCACACAGGAACAGTAGCACTGCTTTGACGCTGGGTGCCACCAGTCTACAAAACCGAGCGGAGAACTTGCGTACGACAGGGTATGAGGTACCGTGGAAATGTGCGTGGCTTTACGCCAAGTTTAGGTTTTATACATCGCGATTTGAACGTGGAAACGTTCTTACGCAACATTTCTGTGTGTACGCGCCATTTATACATGAGGCCCCTCATCCTTTAGAGACACAAATTACCTTTTGCATCCACAGAGAAAAAGTAAATAGACGAGATAGATTACGTCTGGCAATCAAACCTCTAACTTTAACTTTAGTGTTAAAATAATAAAAGTGGGTGTTTAGTATAAATACATTTCTTACCAATTACTGATTCTAAAAACATTTCCTTTGTCTGAAGCAGAAAGTATCCAGATGGTAAATATAATACTTTAAAATTCTTTGACAAGAAACCCAGAATATTCTCTGATGCAGGCTTCAGTGCTGACCCCTAGCAGTGACAGATATTTTTTGTTTAAGAGGTTGGGTAATCAACTCATGATACATACCTTAAAAACGATTAATCTTTTTCTAAACAAAAAATGTGTTCAATCTGAACTTCTTACAAACATTTTAAACAGTTACTTATATAGCTTCCATATCTCTTTAACAATGACAAAAAAGGAATATATATATTTCCCCATTTTGAAAGTTAAACTATCATTATTTTGACTGCACATTATTGCCTGTAATTAGTTGTGATGCCAGAATAAGATATATCGTAAAATGTTCCCATGGTGTGAGCATGTGGCAGTTTATGGTCATATCAAAATCTGGGAATTTGCCTTTACCAGGGCAGATGTACAGTCCATTGATCTGAAACTTCTGTGAAAATTACAAGCAGCTTTGCCCCATTCTCATACTGTAGTTGTAAATCAAGTCAAACTGCCAATTATGAATTACTTTAAAGAGCCCTCCATTGTTCCAAGCAATGTAAGATACACAGTATGCCTTTACCATGCATGTTAAGTTCAAAGTGTCCACAGTAAGGGGATGGAAATCAGCAAAAATATGTAAGAAAACTATTGTTTGCAAAATCTGGGTAATTTGCAAGGCACAACTGGGGTCCAGTATAGAAGTTATGAGGAACCCAGATGGATCAATATTTGAACCCTCACAACATCTTCTAATCAAATTTGACCTGTTTTTGGGTTTGAAATCAGTAAAAGCGCCCTAAATCTCAAGAGCTTTCTTACACTTCAAAATTCTCAAAAAGTTTAAAAAAAAAAAAGAAAAGAAAAAACAGTTAAACTTTTCATAATTTGTACAGCTTCCAAAATGTTTTTATCTTACCATGTCCTTTGGGTCAGTATTGACCTACCATTGACTTTCATGCATTTGTAGATACAGTTATAGGAGTCTGTTCACAACCATTTAATACCTCCAAAATGTTTATTTGTTTCAGTTCAAAATGTAAAGGATTTTAGCAAAGTGCACTAACTTAAACTACCTATTAAAAAGTTAAGCGTTTCATTTATCACAGTTCTGTACAGCTGCTACACATTTTGAACACTGATTCACCATATATTTTAGGGGATTTTATTCTTCATTTAGTGAGGTTTGTTTGTTTACAACCCATTCAGACATCTTAAATAGCATTTTTTCTGCTCAGAAATATGAATGGTTTTATTAAAATTACTTTATACAAACAATGCATATGTTTGGATATTGTTTTGCTTTTAATATGTTCTTTGGGTCAGTTTTAATCCACTATTGACTTTAATGGATTTTCTGCAGCTTTTAAGGTGCTTTGTTCGTTTCCGATCCATAAAAGCATTCCATATGTCATCTGCTATAAATGTTAGGATCATCTGTAGTACAGGTTATGTTGGTCAATCAATATAAAATAGGATTGATGTCAATGGCACCTAAAAGGAGGTATCTGGATCGGGTCAAAAAAGACCCAGAAGAAAAGGCATTGAGTTAGAACTTGAAGTTGTGAGTGGTTAATATGAAAATGAGGACACGTCCAGGGTAAAGGAGATATCTGGTCACCCTACATATCACACTCCTGTACACAGTGGCAATGAAGAGAAAAGGACAGGGGGGTTGGTAGCATCAGGATGTGGGCTGCTTGTTGATTTATTTTGGTGGTTGATGAGAATGTGATGAACAAGGAAAAGAGGAAGAGGAGGAAACACAAAGTCATTGTTAGATTGTTCATGTTTTTTGTCTCTTTCTCAAACATTGCAGTTACAGGATTAAAGAGACTAACACTTGAGAGGGCCCAGATGCGTGGATTCACTGCTGTTTCAATGCTGGTCTGTTTTGCTTTTCATACCTTTCTTTCGTGTAGTTGTCTACAGTAGTAAATAGGAAATGTCACATTGACTATTGTAACTGTGAAGATGCTTAAAATTCAAAAGACTGTATTAAACTTTAATTACTTTATCAGCATGTGTGCTGTACTCCCTTCCTTAGCTTTTCCTAACCAACTGCACTACAAGTGCTCATGTTGTTAAAACCAGGTATTGGAAATGTTAAGTGAGCATGCAGTCCATAAAGAGATACTGAAATGAGCGATTTGGATGGAAAATTACAGAGGTCCTCTGGTAATAATTACTTTACCCCACCTCCTGCTGTAAAACTAATCCCATCCAAAATACGGCTTAAGACTAAATATTTCTCCAGAATTGTGACACATGGGATAACATCACCTAATTGATTTTCAAAGGTGGGGCGACGGCAGGAAAACTCATACAGAATATTTTTTGCTCTGACTGTGCAACAAGTCAAACTGAAATGTGGAGGGATACACTATTATAATAACTGGCAATCATAGAGGCAATCTACAGCACCATATTCAGAATTCAGCAAACTGGCTATGAGCGTGCTTTCTCTCCCTGTTACTCAGGTCAATGTTGGGCATGCCTTTGCATGCCTCATATAGGATGTATGACCTTTGAACTGTAATTTAAAGGAAATTTCATTTATTCCTCTAAAAAAGCAGTTTGGCAAACATTGCTTTTTCAGTCACAAAAAAAAATAAAAAGTTAATAAAAGTTAATGTGTGGTTAGTAGGCCATAAACACTTATTTTAACTTATTGCCCTTTTGTATAATAATGATGCTTAATATTTTCTGTGCAATTGACAATGAAGTTTGACTACGGTATAAAAGCAGTGATTGTTGGATATTAGGCTACTAAAATTCTGCTTGTGTAAGATAATTTGTGTGACACATTTCTGATGCATGCAATAAATTATTTTTTCTTGGTTTTATGTTTCTACTGTGATTTTCAAGCTGTAGTCACACTAAGACATATGTAGCAAGCTAAGACATGTAGGCTACTACATTCAGCTACAGCCTGTCTTTTGCCTTTTTTAATGATTTATTTTTGTTTGATTATGCAGGAATGCTAGCCAGTTACAGTTTTTAGACTGGAATCCTTTTGCTTAAAATCTTTTGATTGTGTTATTTATTTTTATTTGTCCATATTACAATATCTTTTTTTTAAGATACAGATTACTGTAATTAAACCTGCTTAATAAATGTTTCTGATTTAACACAAGCTTAATAATGTAGGTTTTCCCCATGACCAATGTAGCTAATCATCAGATGTAAAGAATATTATTAGCCATTCGTTTATTTCATTCCAACAGGTTACTAACTAGAGAAGGAGGGTTAAAATAGGAGGTATATAAAAATACCACTTTTGTTTACAAAAAAACAAAATTAAAATGGAATTATTTCTAATCCTTAGTTAAAACTCTAAACTTTAACCCTTCGTTACTCGGGTGGGGTGTTGCACACCCCAGTTACCAAAGTTATGCGTACTTCTCATAGATGGCACAACGTGGAGTTTTGATGCCTTGAGTAGCTGCAGGTTGACTAACGTATTGCGCATGCAAGAGCGCGCTTCAGTTGGAGGTGGACCCTTGAGCTGATAACATTGTATCACGTCATTCTGGGTGTTTAGCACCCCACCAGAGTAATCCCGCAGAGTATCTTTGGTATTTCACACCCCACCCGAGCATTGGTGAATGACATTTTTACGGTAATCTTTTGTTGCTGGGTTCCGTTTATAGCTTATTTGCTTATGACGAAATTCCACCGTTTACAGATGAGTTACGAGGAAGCCCAGGATAGGCTTGTCAGACTTTTGGACCTTGTTCAAGAACAACTTTGCCGAAGACAGGACAGAAGTTCTCATCTCAGCAAAGAGATGTAACTGAAGCTCAAAAGAACAACTGGAGAAAGTTCTGCTGCGAACCCACCACCAGCAAAGAAACCAAAACAGGCAAGGTGTGAGGAATGTCCAAGGAGTAAAGACAGAAAAACAAGAATTTCAGTGCCATTCCTGCAGTAAATACATATGCATGGAACATTTGGTTCCAACCTGCAATAAGTGCACCACAAGTTCCCAACAAACACAGGAATAGTGGAACTTTCCATGAAGTTGTGAACTGTGACCACTTTTAAAACGGACAGAATGAATTTATATGGTATAGAGACATAGAGACTTTTTTTTTTTATTCTCACCTGTAATTATTGAAAAGGAAATTTTAGACAGTGATTTTGTAAACATGAAAAGCCACAGAATGCTACATGTCCTAGTAAAGATTAATTAAACTGTATTTAAAATATTTCTTACTATCATTTCTCCATAAATAACAGTGGGGTGCAATACATCCCAGCTGAGCACTTATGAGAGTTCACGAAACCCGAGTAACAAAGTGTTAACTTAAGAAAACAGATTAGAATTTTTTTCTTTTTTTCTGTATATAAAGACTCTCACTACTAGCACACTTCTGAAACTGGGTGTGAATCACAGTAGGAGTTTACAATTTATACTATTTACACAAAAATATACCAGTAGTAGTTAATTTTTTATTTCATGTGCCTATTCAACTGAATTTTATTGCTACTTTTATCCTAACATTTTAACTGAAAAAATGAAAAAGATGCTGCATGCCAGGTGTAAAAAAAAAAAAAAAAAAAAAAAAACCTTTTTACTTGTAACTACAAGGAAGTTGTTGAGCATTTGCTACTGCATTAGTCAACAGTTAGCCCAAGCAGTGCAGTGCAGTGATAATGCAGTTATCCGTATGGTGTGCCATTGGGCCATTAGTGAGAACAAAATGACACTAACACCACTGGGTGCGGTGTCAGTGATGGTAGTACATGAAAATTGTATATTATCACTAGAAGCATCAAGATCACAAAAACATCATTAACACATTTTACAATTATTAATGGAAACAATACAATACATAACTGTCCTAGATTACACTGTATAGTATCATGACCCATTTTCATATATTTATATTCCTTGTGAATCCCACCATTAAGTTAAACCACATTTAATATTCACTTCCCATCTATCATTTATTCCCCACACTAATTTAATTGAAGTCATCTTCCTTAACATTTTAAACATTTACAAAAGAAAGGTCAAAATAGGACTATTCCACAAATGCAGGTTTCCTAAAACTATGGCAGCCATGATTAACTGATGTAAACAACTATTTGCTTAAAAATTTAAATCAAACTGTACTTTCTTAATCAACTAATTGCCTCTGTCACTCCCCCACATTATGTTCCAGCATTCCACAATTTTCTGTACTATTTTTGAGTAGGCAGATCATGACAGCAGCTGCACCACATTCAGGATGAAGGAACCTCAGGTCCCCTCAGGTGAAATGCTCCTCTGTGTTAGAACATCTCAGCTGAAAATCTGAGAAAATGGTTGTTCATTGAGTAAAAAACATGGTGCTCCACAAAAACACTAACTAGAATATCATGAGTAGGCCGCTTACACTTAGCTGTTCAACAACAGGTTTTTTTTTGTGTTGCGAAGCTAGTTAACTTGAGAAATTCAAGCTAGTGATGAACATTAGGATGAAACTTAGAGCCACAGTATTTCTACGGGCAGAACAGATAAATTGCCATCTAAATGCAACTTGTCAGTTACCACCATTACCACTCATTAGTGCATGCAAGTAAAAATATTTCAGCACAGAGGCTACTTAAATAGTAAATATGATAGACTAGTATGATACATGTGCATGCTAGCTTTATTTCAGACAGAGTTGAATTTTTACCCTTTATCGGATATTTGTGCCAGGGCTAGCATCTTGCAACTCTTTAGCTGTCACTTTGTTGATCTAATGCAGAATAACTTATTAGTGGTTGTCAAAATTTAGCATCAATGACATCCAATATAAACATTCTTTCTGTAAGTCAACTTTCTAAAATTATTTTTAGGTGTTTTCTCCAAAATAACCTATAAGTCTGACTCAAGAACTTTTTTTTTTTTTTATCTAGCGCAGTTGACAAGCTGATCCAAAATGAAAAAACTGTTTGCAACACAGCAACACATTGCTGACCCCCGCTGCGGGACTGCTCCTAGGAAGTTGGCTTTTTTTGAAAAGAAACACAGCTTCTACTGCAGCTCGGTCAAATGCACAGACAATGCAGCTCAGCAAATTCCTGTTTTTAACAATAAAAAGATATGCACTTCTTAATTAAAATGGTTCTGGGCTCTTTCTACATTCTCCCAAGTCACTGCAATTAGCCTGATGAACATTCCACCACCCTTGTCAACAGAAAGGATGCCTTGGACATGCAAAGTATAAGTAACACTGAAGGCTGCTTATGATGTGGTCTGCTGTGTTTTTCTCCCAATTTTTCACTTTGCCTCCTATATCTAAAATAAAGAGTAATGTTTTTAAGTAGAAGAACTGTTCTGAGTGAACTCGTGTGTGTTGCACAAAACCTTTTGCAAAGGATTTTTGATGGCTTATTAATACCATTTTTTTTATGCTCACTGTGTAGTCTTTAACTCTTCAGAACAAAGAGTGAAACTAAAATCAGAACTGGCTGTAAAAAGTAAAAAAAATATAATACAATCAATCTCCTTTTCAAGGGATCAGTTGTTTGTCAATTGCAACATGATTTCAGTTGGTAATATTTATACTTTACAAACATTATTAAGTCACAGCTTTTCATGTCTATGAATAGCATTTAAGATAGACTTTTATAAAATAAATGTGAAATGAGTCTCCGTGGTTTCATTGTAATACTGATGTCGAAAATAACTCACACCTAATTACTTGATTGCTGATGACAATATATCAAAAATATTTTTTACTTTTAGCTTTTTGGACTTAAATATTTTATTGTTAACTGTGCTGTCTTATTTGTTTTCTTACTGCGAGTTATTTAGGTTGTGTTTTTTCATATCCTGATGTTTTCAAGCTTTTAAATATAAAGTCATTCAATACTTAAATACTACACACATTCATTAGTCTTTAGTTTAACCAATTAATCCCTAAAATAGACTAAAGATAAAATGCTTACAAAATAATCATTTATTATAATATTTACAAAGATATTACTTACAAAATTCCTATCATGTTTATCATTTTGGCAACAACTACATTCAGATACACATAAAAATAATTTTCTTCAGACACAGGTGTTCTTCATATACAGACAAACATACAGAATACACAACTATTCACAGGACATTCTGCAGAGATTTAATCTACAGGGTGGGCCATTTATATGGATACACCTTAATAAAATGGGAATG
>JANRMT010062792.1:118178014-118190031 GCA_026402145.1 Polypterus bichir lapradei | reverse complement strand
TTTGTTTGTCCGAGAATGAATTAGAAGAAGAAGCACTAGATGGCAGTAGAGAGACAGCTAAAACATAGGCATTGCATTTAGAATCTCCTCCAGGCTTATACTACTGAAGACTGTAGTACGCCAGTCACACCTCAAAACACAGACATTCAAACTAAACAAATTGTTGTGCTTTAAATTAACTAAAGAGATCTTCATTTAGATCTTGATCTTTGTTTGTCCGTAAATTCCACGCATGCGTAGACCACCTTCCAGTTTAGTACGTTGTTGTTACTCACGGATGTCAACAATGTGCCGGAATAAAGAAAGGGGTGGTGGACAGTGTTACGCTGGTTAGCTCCTGCGGCCTGGTTAGAGAATGAGATTGCCGAAGATAAAAGGTACGTGCCTACGTAACATATGACTGAAAGAAAGACAGTGGGTAAAATGAATGACAACGTAACAGCATGTTCCAGAAATTATTATTGTTATGTTGTAGCTGGTGAGTGCTGTGCGTCTCACTGTTGTACCGCGGCTTACTCATATGTCAGTGAAGTGATCCCTATTTATGCTTTAAACATCCTGAATACCTATGTTGTCCCCCTTTTATAACCATTGCTCTGTGTATATTGCCTTACTCTTTGGATTGCCACAAAGCAACCTGCGAGATTGGAGAAAGGTTGAGAAGAGATCGTGAGAGGAAACGACAGCGTCGTGAAAACGAGACAGACTGTGAACGGACAGAAGCAGAAATGCTTCTACACCACCACATAATTACGATTCGGACAGTGATTCCGAATAGGCCGTTCCTATCGAATCAATATTCAAGGGTTTTCTTTTGTAATTTTGTTTCCCTTATAAAAAATCATAATGCTGTGTGACGAAGGGCCCAGTTCACAACTGGCAGTCGCGTTTAAACAGGAAGCGCTTCACAGACAACTTTAACACGCGCAACGTAGTTGGGCACACATGGCTAGTTTTTAATAAATTTGCAAAAATCTCAAGTAAACTTTTTTTACGTTGTCATTATGGGATGTTGTGTATAGAATTCTGAGAAAAAAATGAATTTAATCCATTTTGGAATAAGGCTGTAACATAACAAAATGTGGAAAAAATGATGCGCTGTGAATACTTTCCGGATCCACTGTATATAACCTTACCTAAGATTAAAGTTGGTGCCCAGTGCCAGGGGTCTGCGGGCAGTTGGTTGAAATTACTTTGATTGGCTTGGGGGTGATCAACGGCTTAAAGAAGTCCAATTTCAGTTTAACTTTTTAGTTAGTTATTGTTTAGTCTTCTTTTGTTGAGCATTTTTATTGTCCAAATTATGTGTAGACCTTTTGTATTTTGTTTAAGAGCTCTAGTACAACGGTAGTGTAAAGATGGAAACCATTTCCCACCTTGGTAATTGTTAGTGTTCAGAAGCTGAAATAGGATATGTGAGTAAGAAAGAGCTTTCCTTTCATAAAAGCGGTGATTCACAGAAAATGGGGTTGATTGAGCTAAAAAGTAGATCGGGGTGCTTTGTGAGAGCTGAGTTAGCCAGCTGAAGAGCAGCGTAGTAGCTCAGCAATTGGCTGCCAATATTGGAGCTGCAAGTTTACTCCTATGAGCCATTTTATTCAACTTTGATGGCTGGAGGCTACAGCAGGGCATCACTTCATTTGCATGAATTTGATGTAGTGCTGGGGCGCAGCAAAATGAAGTTTTGCTTTTCCAACGCTCTGATTCCCCCCAGAACATTTTTGATTAGCAGTTGGTTGAATCTGCAGATGTGGAACTCATGGATACAGATGGTTAACCGTACTTGTTTCTAGTGGGTTGGAGCAGGATATTGTGTTTTGATTTCTTTTATTTTTTTCATGCTTTTTGGTGCACCACTGTAATGATCACTTTCATTTAACTGTGTGTTGCTGTGTGTTTAGTTTTTCCCTCTTAAAAAGAAATATATTAAGTATTGTAGTTCAGTCCTTTGATACTATAATTTAGTATTACTAATCTTTTCACAGAAGGTATATCTGAAATCATAACTCTGTAGACAAAATGTGTCAGTCTATTGCAGTTTATAAAAAAAAATCCCTTTAATCAATTCATTCCACTTAATTGTAAATAACAAACTAAGTGAGTCCTTATGAGCCGAGTCCTAATGTTTGTAGTAAGGCTCCCAACTAATCATAGAGATAAGAATGCATCACATTTAAAATGAATGTGAATGCTATAGTTTGCCTGTAAACTTTATAGATGTTGTGTACTTATCACATCAATGAATTTTTAGACATGATTTGAATGCATTCTATCTTTGCATATTTTAAATATTTATGAAAATACTGCCTACAGTATTCACATTATTATATTGGATACTTTTAGTCCCAATGTGAGCTATAAAGTATTTAGTCCTGTGCTGCTTTCATAGTCAAGGTTTATAGAGGTTTATGAGTAATAATGTACTGTATATCTCATATGCATTGGTAATTTCTGAACATGTGCTGTCCTGCTAGAGTTTTTGCAAACTTACAGACTGAAGGTATTCTTTGTCAGAAAATTTAGATTATATTCAGCAGTTTTTAGTTTTCATTTTTAGTTGTTTTTTTTTTGTACACCTGACATAACAGAAAGATAGAAAAATAGTCAGGTCAAATAATAAGTGAGTAACAGGAAAGCAAAAACAGCTGCAGGCGGACCTTTTCATAACTCAGGTTTTGGAAAATATGTGACCAGAAGAAGTACACCTAGTATTTTATATAATTGCATATTACTATTGCAGTCATGTCCTTCATGATGCCATTGAATTAGAAAATGTAAACGGATGACTAGTTGATGTTTTAACTTGATTTTTATATGTGGAATAATTACAATTTTCAATAGAGCTATAGTATTATTTTTAGTTTTAAAATTGAGTGCATTACAAGGAAGAGTTAATGTTTACTCTTTAAACTTAGCCTCAGTTATGGACATTTTCTGCAACTTTCATTTAATTGTTCTGTACATCAAAACAAAGGCCAGATATTTCTCATTCAGAATAAGTGCAAAAGATAGAGAAAACCTGTATATAAATGAATGTATAAAAGAAGCAATATTCAATCACATTTTTTTTACCAAAAATACACTTTGAATATTGTTCATGTTAGCATGTTGGAATATGCTTCTAAACACCATATAAATGGTACATAATGTATCAGCAAAAACAATGAAGGTAATGAAATATTCCCAGCTAACATGTCTATTTATTGTCTTTAAGAAGTTAAAAAGCAGGATTATATTTTCAGCTTTTACTGTGTTCAAATATATGCCTTTATTTTTGACATGCTTTTCACAAAGTACAAATACTAGATATTCAAAGGAAGGCCAAGTATTGCTGTTTCAGAATTTATACATCTGGTGAAGGGACTATGATGTGAGAAGAAATTGTAGCAGAATAAAGATGTAAACTCCAATTTACCTTGCTGAAAATTATAATTCTACGTATATGTACAAACCGGATTCCAAAAAAGTTGGGACACTATACAAATCGTGAATAAAAACTGAATGCAATGATGTGGAGGTGCCAACTTCTAATATTTTATTCAGAATAGAACATAAATCACGGAACAAAAGTTTAAACTGAGAAAATGTATCATTTTAAGGGAAAAATATGTTGATTCAGAATTTCATGGTGTCAACAAATCCTAAAAAAGTTGGGTCAAGGCCATTTTCACCACTGTGTGGCATCTCCCCTTCTTCTTACAACACTCAACAGACGTCTGGGGACCGAGGAGACCAGTTTCTCAAGTTTAGAAATAGGAATGCTCTCCCATTCTTGTCTAATACAGGTCTCTAACTGTTCAATCGTCTTGGGCCTTCTTTGTCGCACCTTCCTCTTTATGATGCGCCAAATGTTCTCTATAGGTGAAAGATCTGGACTGCAGACTGGCCATTTCAGTACCCGGATCCTTCTCCTACGCAGCCATGATGTTGTGATTGATGCAGAATGTGGTCTGGCATTATCTTGTTGAAAAATGGAGGGTCTTCTCTGAAAGAGATGACGTCTGGATGGGAGCATATGTTGTTCTAGAACCTGAATATATTTTTCTGCATTGATGGTGCCTTTCCAGACATGCAAGCTGCCCATGCCACAAGCACTCATGCAACCCCATACCATCAGAGATGCAGGCTTCTGAACTGAGCGTTGATAACAACTTGGGTTGTCCTTGTCCTCTTTGGTCCGGATGACATGGCGTCCCAGATTTCCAAAAAGAACTTCGAATCGTGACTCGTCTGACCACAGAACAGTCTTCCATTTTGCCACACTCCATTTTAAATGATCCCTGGCCCAGTGACAACGCCTGAGCTTGTGGATCTTGCTTAGAAATGGCTTCTTCTTTGCACTGTAGAGTTTCAGCTGGCAACGGCGGATGGCACGGTGGATTGTGTTCACTGACAAT
Source organism: Polypterus bichir lapradei (assembly GCA_026402145.1). Classification (NCBI taxonomy): domain Eukaryota; kingdom Metazoa; phylum Chordata; class Cladistia; order Polypteriformes; family Polypteridae; genus Polypterus; species Polypterus bichir. Next base: position 118,185,634 of record JANRMT010062792.1, on the reverse strand, counting down.
GGTTTCTGGAAGTATTCCTGAGCCCATTCTGTGATTTCCTTTACAGTAGCATTCCTGTTTGTGGTGCAGTGTCGTTTAAGGGCCCGGAGATCACGGGCATCCAGTATGGTTTTACGGCCTTGACCCTTACGCACAGAGATTGTTCCAGATTCTCTGAATCTTCGGATGATGTTATGCACAGTTTATGATGATAGATGCAAAGTCTTTGCAATTTTTCGCTGGGTAACACCTTTCTGATATTACTCCGCTATCTTTCTGCGCAACATTGTGGGAATTGGTGATCCTCTACCCATCTTGGCTTCTGAGAGACACTGCCACTCTGAGAAGCTCTTTTTATACCCAATCATGTTGCCAATTGACCTAATTAGTGTTTATTGGTCTTCCAGCTCTTCGTTATGCTCAAATTTACTTTTTCCAGCCTCTTATTGCTACTTGTCCCATCTTTTTTGGGATTTGTTGACACCGTGAAATTTTGAATCAACATATTTTTCCTTTAAAATGATACATTTACTCGGATTAAACGTTTGATCTGTCATCTACGTTCTATTACAAATAAAATATTGACATTTGCCATCTCCACATCATTGCATTCAGTTTTTATTCACAATTTGTTTAGTGTCCCAACTTTTTTGGAATCCGGTTTGTACATTCTTATAGTCATGGCCGACTGGAATTTTCCCAGAAAATGCACCATTTCTCCCAGAAAATTATTGCAATTACAAATGTTTTGGTATACACATGTTTATTTCCTTTAAGTGCATTGAAACAACGTAAAAAACAGAAAAAAAGCCAAATCTGACATCATTTCACACAAAACTCAAAAACCGGGCTGGACAAAATTATTGGTACCCTCAAATTAATATTTGGTTGCATGCCCTTTGGGAAAAAATAACTGAAATCAAGTGCTTCCTATAACCATCAACACGCTTTTTACATCTCTCAAATTGAATTTCCGACAACTCTTCTTTTGCAAACTGCTCAAGGTCTCTCAGATTTGAAAGGCGCCTTCTCCCAACAGCAATTTTGAGATCTCTCCATGAATGTTCAATCGGATTTAGATCCATACTCATTGCTGGCCACTTCAGAACTCTCCAGAGCTTTGTCTTCAACCATTTCTGGGTGCTTTTAGAGGTATGTTTGGGGTCATTGTCCTGCTGGAACACCCATGACCTCTGACGCAGACCCAGCTTTCTGACACTGGGCCCTATATTCCCCCCTAGTATCTTTTGGTAGTCTTCATATTTCATGATGCCACAGTCAAGGCATCCAGTGCCAGAGGCAGCAAAACATCCCCAAAACATCTTAGAACCTCCACCATGTTTGACTGTAGGTACTGTGTTGTTTTCTTTGTAGGCCTCATTCGGTTTTCTGTAAACAGTAGAATGATGAGCTCTACCAAAAAGCTCTACCTTGGTCTCGTCTGTCCACAAGACGTTCACCCAGAAGGATTTTGGCTTCCTCAAGTACATTTTGGCAAACTCCAGTCTGGCTTTTTTATGTTTCTGTGTCAGCAGTGGGGTCCTCCTGGCTCTCCTGCCATAGCGTTTCATTTCGTGACTTTCCTCTTCGGCACCCCCTCCGTGGGTTCCATGACCCTCTTGATGGGGCCACTTGCACCTCCATAGTCTCGGCTGACTCTGGGGCACCCCTCTGTCTCCGCAGAGGGCGACAATGCACTGGATGTGAGCGGCCTGCCTCACGTCCTCCCTTATTGGAGGAACCGGCATTCCTTCCTCGGTTCCTCCTTTTACTCTGGAACGCTGTGACGGTCTGGGTCTGCCCATGGCAAAAGCACAGCCCCTGATCCGTATGCGTCCCTGTAGAACGACGCGAGGCTGCGGCTGGCTCGGGGCGGAGGGCGCTAGGACCTGGGGCACACAACAGCCTACGTTCTGCCAGCCCCCTCGCTGTCTCTCCCCTCGCGATACGCCCAGCATTCAGCGCCGCGTCCACTGTTGGAGATCCCCCTACTTGGTTCCGTACACATGGTTCACAGGCCTTTTTGGTGGGACCTCCCTTATTCTTTACGGGGACGACTTCACTTACCTTCCCCGCCGCATCTATCTGGCTGAAGACTCCAGCGTTGCGCCTATCCGCCCACTGTCATAGTGTCATCACGGACACGAGCACCTTCACCTGCAGTTCCTTCAATCCTTTACGGAGGACGCGTATCACCTGTAATAGCGACTCTGCGGGCTGGAGGCACTCCTCTAGCTCACGCAGAGCCGCCGGCAAGCACAAAGGGTCAGGCGACGGTTGCCTTACCTGACGGTCAGGCACATCCGTCGGCAGCCCTCTGAGGGGCCTTTCCTCCGGCGCAATCGGGTCCTTCCTCAGCACGAGACGGACATTCCTTGGTCCTGCCTCCATCCAATCATCGGCGGACACACAAGACACACCGTCCAATCCTGTGCCTGTCACGGGTAGGGACTTCCAGTCCGCGGCCAGTTTGGCTCTTTTCCTCCTGGTGCGGCGGCATGCTGGCTTTTTCAGTTGCAGCGTCTCCTTCTTGGCAGCTGCCGCCTCTGTGCCGATGAACGCCCATGGCTCGGCATGCCTTTGCCACTGATGTGGATCCGGGCATCCCCTGCCTGCAAGACAAAACGTAAGTCTGACCCCGTAGGGCTGACCGTTGCTGGGCAGAGCACTCACCTCCTGGGTCTCGTCTCGCTGAGGCGCGGCCTTCCTTGCTGCGATGCCGTCCTGGACGTCCTCAGCGACAATCTGGCAATGTCCATTGTTATTTCCCCACACCGGGGGATATGGCCCTTTTGTGGACCGGTGGAGGTCCGTGGGGTTAATCGCTCTCGCGGGGTTGTGCGTGTGCTGCTGCTGCGGCGCGTGTGTGGGCATAAAATTTTTTTTTCGGGGTCCCAGCCTTGCACCAGGCAGAGAGTCCCATCTGAGATGCCACTGTGGGGTACAGCCCGGACACAGACAGGTAGACATGATGTTGTTACCACACAAATGTTTGTTTACAATTATTTATATTTACAAAAGTGCACAACCCAGTGCCGCAGCACCAATCACCCCTTTAAGTCCAGGCTTTTCACACACTGCCTTTCTCTCCTGACCGCCTCCACTCCTCTCCTCCAGGACTTCGTCCTTCTTCCACCCAACTCCAGCCATAGTATGGAGGGAGGCGGCCCGTTTTATATCCACCTGGATGTGCTCCAGGTGTCTTCCAGTGACCTGCCGACACGCCCTTGTCTGGCGAAAGCACCAGCTGTGTACCCGGAAGCACTCCGGGTGTCCCCGTTCCTCTTCCCCCCCAGCACTTCTGGGTGTGGTGGAAGTGCTGAGGTCCAGCACTCCGAAGGCAGCGGGTCACCCCCACATGGTCTGGGGAAGGCGCAAGCCCTCCTCCGGTCCTCCTGGGCGTCCCGGCTGGGTCGCCTCCCCAGCCAATGAAGCAATTGAGAACAAGAGTGAGAGCTCCACTCATAGTAGGAATACTACGAAAAGAAGGTATTCCTGGCTGATAAATGGCCTATAGTAAAGAGTGCTGAGTCTTTGTATGTTTAAATGTATTCTTGTAGACTGAAAGTAATATTTAGGTCTGAGATATCACTGAAACATTGTATTTTGTTTGTGCCGATAATAAGTAAGTCTCTTGAAGTGCTGAGTGACAGGCTGTGTTATATCTAAAGCACTTGTGTGGTTTAAAGTGCTAAGGGTTAATCAGCGTGTGTGTTTCATTCATGGGGCACTATTGTGGTTAGGGTCTGTGTGTATGCGTATATAACAGAGGTGTGTGTGTGTATATATATATATATATATATATAAAAAATATACACTCATCAAAAAAAGAAACGTCCCCTGACTTTCAACTGTTTTTACTTTCAGTAGACTTAATGTGTAAATATTTGTATGAACAATAAAAGAGTCAACACCATAAGACATAAACTAAAAATGTTTCACAATGTGTCCCTGAATGAAGGGAGGCTCAAAATCAAAAGTACCAGTCAGTATCTGGTGTGGCCACCAGCTGCTTGAAGTACTGCAGTGCATCTCCTCCTCATGGACTGGACCAGATTTGTCAATTCTTGCTGTGAGATGTTACCCCACTCTTCCACCAAGGCACCTGCAAGTTCCTGGACATTTCTGGGGAGAATGGCCCTAGCCCTCACCCTGCGATCCAACAGGTCCCAGACGTGCTCAATGGGATTGAGATCTGGGCTCTTCGCTGGCCATGGCAGAACACTGACATTGCTGTCATGCAGAAACTCACGCACTTTTTGCCACTCCTGTCTGGTCCAGCGAAGGTGGGTTTGTGCCCATAGGCGGCGTTGTTGCTGGTGATGTCTGGTAAGGACCTGCCTTACAACAGGCCTGCAAGCCCTCAGTCCAGCCTCTCTCTGCCTATTGCGGACAGTCTGAGCACTGATGGAGGGATTGTGTGTTCCTGGTGTGACTCGGGCAGTTGTTGTGGCCATCCTGTACCTGTCACGCAGGTGTGATATTCGGATGTACCGATCCTGTGCAGGTGTTGTTACACGTGGTCTTCCACTGCGAGGATGATCAGCTGTCCTTCCTGTCTCCCTGTAGCGCTGTCTTAGGCGTCTCACAGTGTGGACATGGCAATTTATTGCCCTAGCCACATCAGCAGTCCTCATGTCTCCCTGCAGCATGCCTAATGCACGTTCACGCAGATGAGCAGGGACCCTGGGCATCTTTCTTTGGGTGTTTTTCACAGTCGGTAGACAAGTCTCTTTAGTGTCCTGCGTTTTTAGAACTGTGACCTTAAATGCCTACTTTCTGTAAGCTGTTAAAGGTCTTAACGACCATTCCACAGGTGCATGTTAATTAATTGATTATGGTTAATTGAACATGCATGGAAAACATTGTTTAAACAATTTACAATGAAGATCTGTAAAGTTATTTGGATTTTTAAAACATTGTTGAAATACACATTCCTGAAAAAGGGACGTTTCTTTTTTTGCTGAGTATATATATATATATATATATATATACACACACTATAACAGAGGTAAACTCAAATCATGAGTTAACTTTCGATCTTGCATACAAAGGACGGTGCATGTGCCCAAAACATTAACATTTATATGTTACTTACATAAAAGCCAGATCGAATGTTATTTACCCATTTACCTTTATTTATTAACTTACTTCCTACAGTCACAAGTAGAGTGCAGAGCTTCCCATGTACATATACAAAGTATAGCGATGGCAAAAGTGCATTTTTGATCCGATGTAGAACCATGATTTGAGTTTATCTCTGTTATAGCGCGTCTATGTGAAAACAGCAGTGTCAAATGTTGGGGAGGGGGGAGTTGGTATCGTGAACGCTGCTGAGAGAATAAAACCGAATAAAAAAAGAAAACAAAGCTAACCTTTACAAGTATCGTAAATTACACTGGCTGTTACAGACGTGGAATCAAATGTAAGTTTTTATTCTAAAATAGTAAGAACTAGCCAACCCGCGGTGTAGCATATGCATATAATTATTTATTGATGAGTGAACACTTCCTGAAAGACACAGTTGTCCAAATGGAGAGGGTTTGAGGATACAACTGTCAGTGAATGAAAAGATGGAACTCTGGAGAGAGCAACATACAATTGTTCGTGAGTGAAAACAGGCTTTGGCAGATACAAGCATATTATTTTGAAAGTTTGTCCTTGTGCCTTATTAATAGTCATTGCAAACGTCAATTTAACAGGAAATTGTCTGTGTGTAAAAGTAAAAGGCAAATTAGAATCTGATGGGGTCAGGGAAATCCGGGGAATAAGGACAGTTTGTGAGGTAGCAGATGTGATAGTCTTACACTCCAGTATATTGCGGTGAATGCTGGTAACAGAAAGTCTAGTGCCATTAACCCATGGGCGGGGCTCTGTTAGAGTTGGCGGTCGTGGCTCTCTGTCTTGTGTGCGGTGAAAAGTCAATGTGGCTCAGAGGTGCCTGTGGACTTTTGCACAGACGAAAGCGACTGAGGCTGTGTTTGGTGAGTTGTTGTGTGCGGGCACATGAGCAGGCAGTGCACATGTCCCAAGAGCGACGCGGGAGGATGGTTACAGTTGGTGTGCGTGGCTCTGTCGTGCGTATCCCATGATGCGGTAGGAGGGTTAGAGTTGACGGGCGGGGCTCTGTCAAGCGTATCCCATGGTCTTGGAGTTGGCGGGCAGGGCTCTGTGAGTTGGTGGGCATGGCTCTCTGTCTTGCTTGCGCTCACTGTCTTGCGTGCCCTTAGTGAATTATATATAGATACATGCAGCTGACTTCTCAAAACGGACTGATCTGGGATCAAACCTGTGAAGCTTTGATTATCAGTCAACAGTTGATACCGTTGCGCCACCGAAGCTGTCGTAGCAAATGCGTGTCAATGTCGCACCCTAACGCGGGTTCTTTTTGTGCAGTTATATTTTTGAATGGAAGTGCATTTGTTTTGGTATATTTTTACCTTTTGTGAAAGTGTTTCTTTGATATTTGGAATTCAGGCTTCACACATTATACAATTCATGTCTACATTTTGTCAATTATTACTAAAACATGAAAAACGTTTCTGTTTTATTGATGTGTTTACATAGATCGTTGTAGACACGGAACACACATAAATGCAAGTGTTCCAAATAACGATATAGTATTTATAAAAGGTGTCATTTTGCTTGACTTCTCACTCTATACAGCTCTAAGCAACTGACACGCAGGTAAACAGACTTGAGCTGAGAAAACTGTGCGGCAGTGGGGGATGTGATAGCAGGCTGCTTGCTGTTTGCTGCTTATCAACATATTTACAGGACAAAAGATGCTGACGGAGAGGTGCGAAGCGTTTTAAGGTGGGACGGATCTACGAGTTTTTTGGTAGGCTCTGGTAATTCTAGTGTTAAGTCTCGTGATCAGTATGTGGTACAAAGAAAAGCTGTACCTTATTTGAAAGATCAAAACCTGGAGAATTTAGAGATTCAATTGAAGAAAATAAATGTCAGTTATTTTGATTTCCAAATTGGTGATTCCAGTACATAACAAGCAATGGCAAACATTGAAGCATTCATATTCAAATTACCTCATCTCATAATCCATAAGACATAGAAAAGAATGGTTAGCACCATTTGAGAGCTAAAATGCTCCTCTATTTTTTTTTTTCTTCACTAGACTATCTGGCCATCAAATTGACCCTGTCGGAGCTTATCCGTTCATGAGGTGGGGCTTCTGACTGAGACCCACAAGTTCTTCTGTCTTTGCAGGCAGATGGAAAGCATCTCACAGGTTTACAGACACATGAAATATATCGTTTTGATAGCACATTTTTTAAGTTTATGTATAGTGCTTTGTAAAACTGATGATCTCTTAAGAGTTTTCTTGAAAAGGAGCATTACAGTGTGTGCTGGTAGCTACAAAGGGGAGGTAGCAGAATTAAATTTGATGTCTACTGAAGATTTGTTTTCATGTTGTCAGTTGTCAAGAAGGATTGGCTCATGGAATAATTTTGCCAAAAATATGAAATATGTTGGTGAGGTAATGAATATTAACCTTTATCCATCCATCCATTATCCAACCTGCTATATCCTAATTACAGGGTCACGGGGGTCTCCTGGAGCCAATCCCAGCCAACACAGGGCACAAGGAAGGAAACAAACCCCAGGCAGGGCACCAGCCCACCG
>JANRMT010062792.1:118152083-118162823 GCA_026402145.1 Polypterus bichir lapradei | reverse complement strand
ATCATTTATTTTTCAACAGGACAATGACCCCAAACACACCTCCAGGCTGTGTAAGGGCTATTTGACCAAGAAGGAGAGTGATGGAGTGCTGTAAATGGTCATGAAAATAAATAAAACACAATGAATGAGGAGGTGTGTCCAAACTTTTGGCCTGTACTGTATATATATATACTAGCAAAATACCAGCGCTTCGCAGCGGCAAAGTACTGCATTAAAATTTCTATTAAGAAGAAAATGTAACCTTTTTAAACTGAGGGAAAATATGCCAATAATTATTTGTTAAGGATCTCTTTGTATACCATGTTGTCAGTTCGGCCCTCCGGTTGTAACATGACCAAGCTGTGCGCTGAGCTTACTCTTGACCATGCAACTTACAGTTGGCCATGTGAACAGTAATCTTGTCTCAAATCTCACAGCTTGGATTGCTGCTGTCATAATCAGTTTGAGGTTCATGGTTTGTTTCAATTACGACAGTATTTGCAGGACTTGTGTTGAAGTGACATTCGGCATCTGTCAAGCGTTGTAAGCTTACAACCGGTTTCATCGATAACTTCACATCCAGCTTTTGAGAGTTTAAACATTCATAAACATCAAAGTGTCCACTACTGAAATCGTCACCTGTGAATCTAAGATGTTTAAGAGGCATTGGCGGTTGTCGAAAGGTGTAAAATATTTGGCCATTTCGGTACACTTGAAAGCGATTACCGAACAATTCAGCGGCAGCCATCAACTCACATGCAGAACCATAGGTGAAGGGCTTAAGCATTTCACTCTTCTAGTGCTCCTGTGTAGTATAATTATCTCCTGTACCGTCATCAGTCCACACCTTGAACCTGTCCCAGTCATTTAATACATAAGACACAATGTTCCTCCGGTTATCAAGAGTGAGCCTGATATGGCCGTGCAATATGTAACAAAGAGAATGGAAAAGGTAGGTGCCATCTCCGGGCATGGAAACCACTCAGTAAGTGACAGTTCTTTGATCGATAGTGATCACCTCGATAGACATGGTAATGGGGGTTGGAATAATAAAGGAAATGGGTACCTGAGCAATGTAAAGTAAGTCTAAAATACCTACACAATAACTATAATTGTAATAAACAAACAATAAAACAGCGGAGAAGCCGTGGATTAAACAAAAAGGCTGTAGTTATCAGTAGGGAGACGTGAATCCCGTGGCAAAGCAAGGAAGGGAATGTAGAGACCGGAGCGACGGACGGTCTTATATAGGCAGGCAGCCAACAACGTGGGAGGCGTTGGGATGGGGGACCCAACGCCACCTCACACAGTGACTGAGCTGCAGGCTATGGACGTATATACGTACGTAAGTAGGATTCAGTTAGCGTTGGGAACCCATGTACCAAATTTCTTGAAGATGGGCCCAAAAGTAACAAAGATTGTTGAAAAGTTCAATATGGTGGCCGACAGTGGCATCATACCACCGAAATAAGTACGTACATTGGTTTCGGTTAGTGCAGGGAAGCCGCCTATAAAATTTCAAGAAGATCGGGCCATAAATAAGAAAGTTCAACATGGCGGACGTTGTTGACCATTATGACCATTACGTGTAGAATTTCGAAATGAAACTTGCTTAACTTTTTTAAGTAAGCTGTAAGGAATGAGCCTGCCAAATTTCAGCCTTCTACCTACACGGGAAGTTGGAGAATTAGTGACGTTGGAAAGTTCAATATGGCGGCTGACAGTGGCGTCATACCACCGAAATAAGTACGTACATTGGTTTCGGTTAGCTCAGGGAAGCTACCTACCAAATTTCGTGAAGATGGGGCCGTAAATAAGAAAGTTCAACATGGCGGATGTTGTTGACCGTTATGACCGTTACGTGTAGAATTTCTAAATGAAACCTGCTAAACTTTTGTAAGTAAGCTGTAAGGAATGAGCCTGCCAAATTTCAGCCTTCTACCTGCACGGGAAGTTTGAGAATTAGTGACGTTGGAAAGTTCAATATGGCGGCCAACAGTGGTGTCATACCAACGAAATAAGTACGTACATCGGTTTCCGTTAAAAGTTTAATATGGCGGCCGACAGTGGCATCATACCACCGAAATAAGTACCAAATTTCAGCCTTCTACCTACACGGGAAGTTGGAGAATTTGTGACGTTTGGAAAATTCAATATGGCGGCCGACAGTGGCGTCATACCACCGAAATAAGTACGTACATCGGTTTTGGTTAGCGCAGGGAAGCCACCTACCAAATTTCGTGAAGACGGGGTCATTCTTCTACCTACACGGGAAGTTGGAAAATTGGTGACGTTGGAAAGTTCAATATGGCGGCCGACAGTGGCGTCATACCATCGAAATAAGTAAGTACATCGGTTTCGGTTAGCGCAGGGATGCCGCCTACCAAATTTCGTGAAGATGGGGCCATAAATAAGAAAGTTCAACATGGCGGACGTTGTCGACCGTTATGACCGTTACGTGTAGAATTTTGAAATGAAATCTGCTTAACTTTTGTAAGTAAGCTGTAAGGAATGAGCCTGCCAAATTTCAGCTTTCTACCTACACGGGAAGTTGGAGAATTAGTGATGAGTCAGTCAGTGAGTGAGTGAGTGAGTGAGTGAGTGAGTCAGTGAGGGCTTTGCCTTTTATTAGTATAGATATATATATATATATATATATACATATACATACGCTCGTATATATACATATATACATATATATAGAATGAAAGCAAGACATTAGATGTATTTTTTTAATAGAAATACAGGTACAAACACAGGATAAAAATGAGATATTAGATGTAATTTTTAAATAGAAATACAGGTATGAATACAGAATGAAGATGGGTCATTAGATGAAGATGAAGGTGTGATTCTAAAATGCTTTCACCACGTCATTTGACTTTATTCCGGAATCAGCTTTTCCCAGGATTGTTAAATTTTTTTTTGTTAATCTCAAAGAAAACTTTGAGAAGCGCTATGAAACTTCAACAGTACAGCAGCTGTACACAACAAAACTACCCATGCAGACACTTGATGGAGCAATGACTCAGAATTCGACTGTTTGTATGATGATGTGCCTACATGCTCGCCGAGACTGCCTGAGCCCTAAAATTTTGCAACAGAATATCTTCTCTCTTTGAGACAGCCTGTTGCAGGGTTCCCAGGACACGGTGTGGAAAGTATAGGAGCAGTATTAGGTATTTTTTGCATTGCATTATTATCATCATCAATGGACATTTTTGGTTGAAAAAACATTCGTTATACTGAGATTTACATTTTGTGGAAATGAGATTCGTTTAACATGATGTTCTATGAACATTTGTCCGGGTCCACAACAAGTACTAGTTTTTCTGAAAATTTTGTCACTTTAGTATTTGCTATAATGGGATTTAACCTGTATAGACTTAGAAAAGAAAAAAAAAAATTGTTCTAAAAAATTAGCTAATGCCCATAGCAAGTGTTGATTCATATCTTTAAATAACACAGTATGTGGCTGCATTTGAGGATATGGCATTTCTTGGTATTTCATGAGCATCATGTGCCTTTGTAGGTTAAATTTAACTATTTTACAACATGTTCTGTTAAATGTTAAGATTTGTTTTATAATTATGTTTAAAGAACTGGTTGATAACTTTTTCAAGACTGTTATAACTTGAGCTGTCAAAAGATAAGATATACTGTCACCTTGTGTTCCTCTTTGACCATAGGACCATTACAAATGAAGTAAATCATAAAAAAAAATGTAAAATATACACATATGAATGTATTATGATCTGTGATTTGCATGGTAATGAATCAAGAGTTTTGTCGTTCCTTACATAAAGCAGTCAAACAAAGAGGACAGAAATCCATATTTACTGAATAGTAGACACAAATACCAGAAAGGCAGGTAATACATACAACAGAAACTCAAAAATACACAGTGGAGATATAAAAGAGAAATGGTTTGAAACAATGGTATGACTGTTCAATAAACTGTTAAAAAAAGATTAATATGCTAATATTTCATATTATTATTGTGAGAAAACATACTAGGTTTTGGACTCTGTATAAAAACATGTACAGTATACATCTGTCTAAATGATGGTGATCTTAAATCTATAAGGTGTTTTAGTAGCATATGGAGATTATAGCGATATATTAAATATTGCACTATTGTTCAGAATATTCACAATATCAATTTAAGTCAATATCGCCTAGCCCTAAGTACATATGGCATAAGAAAAAATGTTATTTGAGTAAATGTGTGCTGCTGAAGCTGGCAGAGGTTCTAAATCATGTACAGTCATAACAGTTTGGGAGCAGATGCGTCATCAAATTAGATAATTTCATATCACAATGACAGCTATGCTTCTATAACAGAATCTCAGAAGCATTATTTTATATGAGCCATGACAGAACAAAATCATTAATGAAACAGAATTGTATAGACAAAGGAAGAAAAATATACATCCTGAAATTATGGTAAGGCTTAAAACAAACTCCCGACAACTGTACCTGTGGAAAATGTCAAGGCCCCACCCTCAGCAGCAACTGTGAACAGACACGCTAACTATAAATGTATTCTTACTTCAAGAAAAATAGCATACAAAAAATCAGTGATAAATTGTATTACTTTCCTTTTACATTAGTTTTCACAAAAGAATGACAGAAACCATGTTTTCTTAAATAAAACCACTTTACCTGTTCAGAGTGGACAAATTCAGTAAGTTATCAGGCTTTTATTTCCACAATTGTCCAGTGAAACTTGAGGTAAAAACCACATGGCAAATTAATATATACCATGATTGTGAAGAAATTACTTTGACTTAAAAAAAATCTCAAACTTATCCGTTAGGAGTCTGAAACTATTTTTCTAGCTCACACTAACACAATGTCTAGTGTATCCCATGATGTGAGTGCAGATACTACATTTTGTCCCCGATTTTCTGTTGTGGTTCTACCGATCTTGCAATCTAATGTAATGAGTTTTATGAATGTAAACAGAACGGAATTCAGAAAAAGAGAAAGTAATCAAAGGAAAATGGCAACAACTAGAAAGTTACCTTTTTTTTTTTTCTTTTGCATCGCCTTATAATGTAATTTTAAAATCACAACCAGACCAATGAAGCACTGACTGTGCATACTTGCTTACTCTATCAATTAACATTAGAAAAATGTACATACATAAAAAAAAATCAAGCTCAGTTAAAGTGTAAAATAAACCAAACAGATAAAAAGTGACTGAAGTATCATCGTACCACCTTTGAAAGTTATATTTTAGTGTACTGCAGACACATATCACACTACTGAAAATGCCTCGGCATGCTTCTTCCTGGTTTATACCAGAAGCATATGGAATTAAGATATACTTTTATACATGTACTCTCAAGTTCCTCCATTGTTATGTACACTTTTCTGCACCAGTCATCTAGGTCTAAACAAACAGAATTTGAAATCACTAATTGCCAAAGTAAATCTACCCAAAAACACATGTCGGACAACACTGACTCTCTGCCCCACCTACATTTTGAAATTACTGTAAATGGGAAAAAAAGGCATTCCATACCTAGGTCCACTGAACCAACAAAAGAATTTCTAAATAGGTTATTTTCATTGCATTAAGAAAAAAAATAGTAACATCCTTTAAAGGCTGAACTTTTGACTTTTAAGCTTTCTAGGCCTTTTGTTTACATGCTAATGGACTCATGAAAGTTAATTGTGAAGCACGACCTATGAAGCACATACTATTATTTTACAAGGACAGTACAAAAATAGCCGTTATCTAAATAGCTGAACTACTTGAACATGGCATAACTAGTTACACAAAAACACTTACCCCCCGGTGGAACTGTATCCTTAAACATCTCATAAAACTGAGTGAGATACATGACCATAGACAGCTTATCAGGTTCACCAACAGAAGCCATCTCCTTCCCTGTCATAATAGGTGAGATTCCAAACTCCCTTTCTGCTAAATCAAAGGCCAGCTGATTATTGTTCTCCATGTTATGCTCCTCCAGGGAGTCAAAGTCACTGAGAAAAAAGAAACAAAAACGTATAATTCGAAGGAGTCCTATTTCAAGAACACAACCACCTCAAAGAGGATACATACACCATTAATGTTTTCTAAGACTCCCATTTTCAATGCTATTACCTGAAAAAGACCTTTGTAAAGGTGGTAGTATAACAAATTATGAGAGGAGTACAAAACAGATTACATGTTTTAAATTCCTGAGACGAAAGACAGTAAAAAGCTGAAGAATACTGTAAGCAGAATGTATAGCAGAGTGCTTTATTAATTATGTGTTGGCGACATTTATATATATTATGTTATTGTTATTTATATACAATACATGTTTTATGCTATTTACATACAGTATATGTTATCATATCATGGGCAGTAACAGATGGCTGCTCAGACAATAAAGTTATATAACTACCAAATGATGACCACTGAAAGAGACCTAATGCTTAAGCAAACAATCTCTTAGAGGAAACCAAATTCTGGCTATGGACTTTTGTTTCTGTGTTTCTTCCTAAGATTCTGCTTTTTCTCAATTAACGCACTGGAGGATAAAATTTGTGTATCAAATACCACTATGTATTTGAGTGTTTTCTTATTGTGTGCTTTATAGAAGGATATACTAAATCTCTGCTGCTCTCAAAAAAATAAAAGCACTATTCCTTGTGTCTTTGGCTTGTACTCCTGAACACTACAAATATTGACTCTTAGGCAAACAAGAATAAAAGAAAGATGATAGATGCATTTTTCACTGTATTTCACTATTTGTGTGAACACAACAAAATTAGTAACAAAAATTTTACAATAAATTGAATGCTTTCATTATGTGAACATGCAAAGTTCTTTGACCCTTCAACTAGTATGGCGATTCATAACAGTTTAATTTTAATTTGCTTTTACAATGCCTAAATGTAGTAAATAAACTGATTCATTACTCTTTTGCTGATCAACAGTCCATTTTGAAATCTTTCACATTAAATGGGAACTTTACTTCTTCTGTGCACTTAAAACAACAAACTAAAATAAATTTCCAAGTTTCAAATTTCAGAAACTTGCAGTACTGGTGGGCTTAAACAGCATTTTCAGCTTCTTTAATTAAATAAATGACCACCTGGTTTTTAAACCACAAACTCAGTTAATAACGGTTTTTGAAGTTTTGAATCGCATGTCTTTGTATAACTTTGTACAATTAATATTACCAAACTATGCAGAAATCCCAAGCAGAAAAGGCTACTTACATGAGGTCTGGACGGTAACGGTGAATGATTGCGCATAATGCAAGTCCACTTTTCCAGGACATTGTAAGATCAGTTACATTCACACTCCTGTATCCCTCAGTTTGTCGTTGGCACCAGTTTAACAGTTTACTGGAACGAGCCACAGATTCTGAAACAGTTAAAAAAAAGGAGTGTAGAAATAAAAGTAATACTTAAAATGTTACAGTTACTAGATATGAATGGAATATAGATAACACTGCAAGAGTGCAGAGCTATGCACTGTTCTTAAGAACCAACAAATAAATTTTTTAGACATAGATTTAACAGACAAATTAATTACTCATACAAATATTATAGTTTTCAACAGTAACTGTTGATTCAGCTTTTGCATTTAAAAATCCTCATAAAATATAAGGGTTACCTCCTCTACATTTACATTTCAAAGCATGAACTAAACTGTCTAAACATTTTGGTAAATCAAACAACTTAAAAACCTGCAATATTCCATTTAAATCTGTGTGTCTTTCACCTCAGCTTAACTGCGGGGAAAAAAAAAACACTATCTAACAATGCTAAAAATAATTTAAGTGGTACCTCTAAATTAAAATGTGGTAATAAAAACAGCTTACATTTTGGGAATGTGTGTTCCAATGCTTTATTCTTTACAGATGCCAGAACATTAAAGTTTAAACTGCTCTATTTCAATCTTTTTTACATATTCTTTTACGTAACTATAATTTTAGCTTTTTACCACCCACAGGGTGTTGATTATAACCTATCAATGCTACTGCATAATAGCTATTATACTCTTCTGTACACAAAGTAATTTTGTCAAAAACATTCAAAACAATCATAAAATAAAGTATATAATATTAAACACAATAAAAAAGGAAAAATACAAGGTACCAAAATTTAGCAACAAATTTCCTCAAAACAATCTGACAGCTAACATTACCAAATTATACCAGCAGCTTTTAGAAAGCACACAACTGACTTTTATTTTTAATATGTTATTGTTTACTAGCATAGCTGGAGTTGGGTAGCATGTTTTGCTGCTATATTCCTAATAAAGTCAATCCAAGAACATTACTTTCATATTCCTGCAATAAAACTGTGGGGTAGCTACCCATGTAAATATTTTCATGTCCATTGCAAAAAAACAAAACACAGTTGCAGTTGAGTATATAATTTATGATGCTATTGTATATTTCTTTTTCTTTTAATATTTCTGGTCACTACAGGATGCAACACTTTACCACTACAAGTTTTTGACTTAAGTATTATTGAGACTAATATAACTAAATCTATTTTTTCATTACTCTGGGAAAACTTTGGGTGTAGGGAAGAAAGGTACAAAATAATTTCATATCTCAAACATTCTAAGTGGGCTTTTTCATCAATATTCTATGCCAGGCCTAGACCATTTATTTCTACAAACATTATTATGCAATTTAACACCCAGTAAACTAAAAGAAATATGTCTGGTACACTCTTGTATCTTATTTTAGAGATGCCACAACCTAAATAACCAATTGAAATTTAAGACAGCATCTGAGGTGTTGCTAAACACAGCTCTGCATGAATTATTAAAGTTGCTTATGAATACCACCATCATAGCGCTGCACATCAACAATGGCAAAATAGCCCACAGAGAACAGGTCTACCTGCTAACAGCAGGGTTAATGTTAGCAACAAACTGGTTATAGACTATAGGATGCAGAAATGGGACCAGAATCTTATCTACACTGGAAGGGATTCTCTGGAGAAGGGCAAGTCATTTTAAGACTCTAAGAGTTACTATAACTCCAAAATATGGGATAAAACATTTTTCATACATTGTTAACAAAGCTCACGCATGACCCTACATCCCCAGACATTTAAGGAAACTGTAGATTTTTTTCCATTTCTAAATACTAACGTCTATAGGAGTACAGTAGAGTCTATCCTGTACTATATATAAATAAATAAAATGAACACTCAAAAATACATCATTTTCTGTATACCTATGTACAGTTTACAGATGACACTCTAGATTTCACAAAATTGAATCTCAAGATTATATTTCTAAGCAGCTTACAGTATAAAGCTATCCAACATGCAGAAATAAATGTATTAAATACATACATAGTAATAAACACACACCACAATTCCACTTTGGACAACCTACATAGAGAATATAGATTTTAAGGTTGATGCACATGTGTGAGTGTGTATGTTTATAATTCTGTTACTGCATTTTTAACAATACCTTTTGACATGAACACACATGTGCCACTTCCTCCACCTCTACTGCTCAGCATTACTATAAATACTTTTGGAATTTATTTAGCTTTGCTAGTTTTTACACATGGCCAAGCATGCTGTATATCACTTTATCTAGAGCAACCGCAGGAGCAAAATTCAAAGATCTTGATACAGAAAAACAAGCATAACAAGTCCCCAGTGAAGGCGTACCTACTCAAAGTAATGTGTATAAGGAATCAACTTCTGCTTAAACGTATTATTTAATTCAATAAAGAGTTAAGCAAGAAAACAATTACATATAAAACTGGCATTTAAGCATACATACCTATACAAACACAAGAATATTAAGTGTACAAGTACAAACTAGAAATAAGTAAATAAAATGTTCCATTCTTGGGGCAAACGTGTGCCATGTTACAATGCAGCAGATTAGAACTGTCCTATTCTACTATTTGAAGTTGTAGCTATGGGAGAAGCTGGAACACCTTTTTTTGTTCCTACGTATCTGTGCAGATGCTTTACACTTTTATAAATAGTAAAAAATCTTTTCTTTCTATTACTTGGATGGGACACCATCTAGGAAAAAGCTTGGGTTGCTGCTGGCAGGGGGCAAATACCCTGTTGGCCTGTGTGTGGATCCCAATGACCCATTGTGGTGATGGCTCACAATAATGTAAACATGACACTCTCCTTTAGATGAGATGTAAAACCGAGGTCCTGACTCTCTGGTTATTAAAGAAAACTGGGGGTCTATTGTAAAGAGTGGGGTTTATCCCAATGTCCTGGCTAAATTGCCCAACAATTTGAATGATGAGAAAAGTGCTATATAAGTGTAAAAAAATGATTACTATTTTACAGGGTTTCCTGTTTTTTTTTCTTGGTTTGGCTCCTTTATGGCTTGTTTTGAATTGCAGCTGTGACAAATTGGGCACATAGCACCACAAGCTTGCAGGGATTAATATAAAATAACCTGGTGGAAGCACTCTCGTTATGGTCAGCTAATGGACCCCTCAGATAAAAATATTGCAAGTTTTTTTTTTTTGTTTTTTTTCTTTACTGATTTGGTCATGACATCATGCATGAGTGAAGCAGGTCAGTAATGGTCTTACAGTACTCATGAATATGGCTGCTACAGCTCTGTGATGTCAAGCTGGTCTTGTAAAAACATCATGGGCACTGGGGGGAACAATTTGTCACAAATTGTCAGAAAACTATTTTACAAATGGGATAACTGGCAAACACAGCATACTCACTGCCTTGGCAAATTTTTGTGTGTGTGTGTATGTATATGAGTATATATATATATATATATAT
>JANRMT010062792.1:118063512-118102231 GCA_026402145.1 Polypterus bichir lapradei | reverse complement strand
TGGCTATTTTGAAGAAACTAGAATATAAAACATGTTTTCAGTTATTTTACCTTTTTTTGTTAAGTACATAACTCCACGTGTGTTCATTCATAGTTTTGATGCCTTCAGTCATGAAAATAAAGAAAACACATTGAATGAGGAGGTGTGTCCAAACTTTTGGCCTGTACTGTACTTGCTGCGCCGTCAAAACCCTTGATAAAATAATTAATTGCAGGAGTACTACCTCTTTCAAATGTACTAACCCCCACTTTCTGTCTTTCATTTTCTTTATTCAAGTAACCAATCACCACACAATCGGCTCTTTAATAAATGTCAAGCCATCTTTAAGCTTGGAACACTGATTCTTAAAAACTTTTAAGGAACATTAAAATATCTTGGTGTTTAATTATTCCATCCATCTATCCATTCAGGGTCATGCCAGTCCCAGCAAGCATACAGCGCTAGGCAGGAACAATCCATGGACTGCTATTAAACTGCTGCTGCTGTGCCATCTTGCACATTTAATTATTAACAGTGTGCATTATTTAAATGAAGATACAAATTTATCTGAATAATATAATATACATACTTTGCTGCATTTTATCTTAAAAATATCAAGAGCTCCAAGAAGATAGCGCTTGGAAATCTAAATCGATTTAGAAGCTAGTCGTCGTCATCTGTAATTATACGCTTTCTTCTATTGAATTGAATTCCTTTATTGTTATTGTATGGTACAATGGGATTCAATATGCAAATCCTTCATAAACTTATTTTCCTATAAATGATAAAACAACAATACAATAAAAAATTAGTTTGGCAATTCTATGGCCCATTATATTGTTACAGGTTGAGTACAATCGGATGCCTTAAAGTAATATATGATATGCGTTTAATTTCTGTGTATTTGATAAAGCAGCATCAGAGATGTGAATCTAAAAAATAAAGGGGAACCACAGAGGAACAGAAGCACTGCTTTGATGCTGTGCGGCGCCAGTTTGCAAAACCGAGCAGAAAACTTGCGTATGCAATGGTTTGAGCTGCCGTGAGAATGTACGTGGCTTTACGTTAAAGTTTAGTTTTTATACATTGTGATGTGAGCGTGGAAACAGGTGTATGCAACGTTTTTGTGTGTATGCACTGTTTATGTGTGAGGCCCCAGATATCTGGAAACAGCTGACAGAAACTGATCTGCTCCCTGCTTTCGATCAGTGGAAACCCAAGACTGCATTTGTGCGTAATTGCAAATGCAGAATATAATTGAAGGAGATAAGCATTAGAATTCTTATATAAATAAAAGTGAGTTAATGTGTCAGTCTTGTTATTTAATAGACAGATCTTGTATATATTACATTCCATTCTTACTAGATCAGTTGTGCAAAATTGACTATGCTTACAGCAGCAGTGCTTGGCAGGTTCTTGCTTAACATTTGCATAAGCCGGTGTGTGAGAATGGCCTAATTGCTAGATCAATATTAATGACAAACATCAACAAATAAATTATCAGTTCATTTTATTTTTTTCCCCAACATCGTCCTATTTCAATTTATCTTGTCAAGGCATTTCTGACTTTTTCGGGTGTTTTAGTTTTCCTATTTTGGGTGGTTTTTTACTTCTAAATATTGATATATGGAAATGTCCTTTCATAGTGGCTGCCTACTGCCTTAGATGTAACATCCTGCAAAATTTCACCTTAGCTATATGGGATGTAGTGTTTTTCTTTATAAGCGAATCAGTCAACTTTGGATTATTTTATTTTTAAAATAATATTATTATATTTGGACAGAGACAACTTTTTTCTAATTTTGGTTCTGTACATTACCACAATGAATTTTAAATGAAACAACTCGGATGCAGTTGAAGTGCAGACTTTCATCTTTACTTCAGTGGGTTGAACAAAAAGATTGCATAAAAATGTGAGGCAACTAAAGCATTTTGTTTAACAATCCCTTTATTTCAGGGGCTCAAAAGTAATTGGACAATTGACTCAAAGGCTATTTCATGGGCAGGTGTGGTCAAGTATGTCATTATGTCATTATCAATTAAGCAGATAAAAGGCCTGGAGTTGATCTGAGGTGTGGTGCTTGCATGTGGAAGATTTTGCTGTGAACAGACAACATGGGGTCAAAGGAGCTCTCCATGCAGGTGAAAGAAGCCATCCTTAAGCTGTGAAAACAGAAAATACCAATCCGAGAAATTTTTACAATATTATGAGTGGCAAAATCTACAGTTTGGTACATCCTGGACGTCCACGGAAGACAACAGTGGTGGATGATCGCAGAATCATTTCCATGGTGAAGAGAAACCCCTTCACAACAGCCAACCAAGTGAACAACACTCTCCAGGGGGTAGGCGTATCGATATCCAAGTCTACCATAAAGAGAAGACTGCATGAAAGTAAATACAGAGGGTGCACTGTGTGGTCAATTTTGTTGTGTGCTTCAGGTTGTTGTCGTGTTGAAAGGTGAACATTCTGCCCATCTTCAACTTTCTGGCAGAG
The DNA here is from genome assembly GCA_026402145.1 of Polypterus bichir lapradei. Lineage (NCBI taxonomy): Eukaryota > Metazoa > Chordata > Cladistia > Polypteriformes > Polypteridae > Polypterus > Polypterus bichir. The sequence continues at coordinate 118,099,755 of JANRMT010062792.1, read as the reverse complement.
GGTGGCAGGTTTTCCTCAAGAATTTGACAGTATTTTGCCCCATCAATTTTACCTTTTATCCTAATGAGACCCCCAGGCTCCGTGGCAGAGAAACACCCCGACAACAGGATGCTGCCACCTCCATGCTTTACTGTAAGTATGGTGTGTTGTGGATGGTGAGCTACATTGGATTTCTGCCAGGTGTCCCGTTTGGGATTGAGGCCAAATAGTTTGATTTTGGTCTCATCTGACCATAAGACCTTTTTTCACTTGGCATCAGAATCTTCAAGGTGCATTCTGGCAAAGCTCAAACGAACCTTAATGTGGCCTTTCTTGAGAAGTGGCTTTTTCCTTGCGACCCTCCCAAACAAGTCACAATTGTGGAGCGCTTGTGAAATTGTTGTCACATGCACACAATGACCACTCTTTGCCATAAAATCCTTTAAGTCCTTCAAAGTGGCCATTTGCCTCTTGGTAGCCTCTCTTGCCAGTTTCCTCCTTGCTCTCCCATCCAGTTTGGAGGGACTGCCAGATCCAGGGAAGGTTCTAGTAATACCAAACACTTGCCATTTCTTTATTATGGACTTTACTGTGCTTCTTGAGATTGATAAAGCCTTTGAGATTTTTTTGTATCCATCTCCTGCCTTATGTCTGACCACAACTCTATCCCTGAGATCTTTTGAAAGTGGCTTGCCACCCATAGTCAGTTGTTTGCTGTCAGTTGCACTACCAAGCAAGGGAATGCTCCAAGAACAGCTGTTTTTATGCTTCACTAAACACACTGATTACAGTTGATCACAGGTGGAAGCCAGTAACCATAGTCTGTAATGGAAATGGTGGCTACTTGCACCTGATTGAGTTTACAAATATTGTTTGGGGGGGGGGGGGGGGGTGATCCTTTATTAATCTTAGAATTTCTTGTTTTTTATTTTTTTAAATCCTTCTGAACTGTAGCTGTGATATATTTTACTTGGATGTTATAGATTGCATTAAGTAAAACTGGAAAAAATATTGGTTTGTGTGTTTTCATTTAACACTAGAATTACTAAAGCCTACGAAAAAACTTGTAAATCCGGCCCACCTTAAATCCTTTCGCACCTCTCCGTCAGCGTCCTTTGTCATGTAAATGAGTCGATAAGCCCAAGCAGCAAGCAGCCTGCTATATCATCTCCCCCACCCACGCAGAAAGGGCCCAGCTTAAGCCTTGATTATCTTGGAGTGAAGTACTGGAGTTTTAGAGGGGAAATAATAGATCGTTATTTGGAATACATGCATTTCATGTGTGTTCCGTGTCTACAACAATCTATGTAAACGCATCTTTAAAACAGAAACGTTTTTTATGTTTTAGTAATAAATGACAAAATGTAGACATGAATTGTATAATGTATGAAGCCCGAAGTCCAAATATCAAATAAACACTTTCACAAAAGGTGTAACTGCAATACGACAACTTCCATGTTGCAGCGGTTACAACTGCTGACTTGTAATCAAGAGGCCACGGAGTTCTATCCTGGGTGTCTCGTAAATATGCCATTTTGAGTAGTGAGCTGCTGTTATTGTTAACATACATTTGATTTGCAGCTGTAACAGCCGGTGTTAATTTATAGTACTTGTAAAAGTTAGCGTTTTTTTTTTTTTTTTTTTAACTTTTCTTCTCTCAGTCATGATCACAATATAAAGCATCACAACAGATCTGATGCTGTTAGTTATTATTTGAAACTAAGAAAAACTGTAAATGTGAGTGGTGTTTTGAGACAATGAAACTTGAAATTCTCTGATCTGGAGGAATAAAAGCTGACACACACACGCTAGTGTGTCATGCCTTTTTGATATGTCATTGTCACTTGAATTTATTTTATTCAGTTTTATTGAGTGTTGTTACTCACACTGAATTAGTGTGCACCTTATGGTCCATGATGTCAAAGCCACACTGACAAAAAAACAGAGACATAGGTATATATGATATTTGGAATAATTCAGTTTTAATGACCTGTCTAGTACATTTTGGAAAAACACTGTGGCACTGCAACATTATTCATATTATTCATATTCATTCTTATGCCTTCTTGCGGTTGTAATCGGTAACTGTGTGTTTTTTTTTCTCCCCCCGATGTTGCCCAGTCTCCACATTTTGGTGCATGGTGGTGTTTTTTATACTCCAGGACATGCAGAGGAAAGAATAGTACAGAGAGATCAGTTCCACACTATATACAATCATCAAATTCAAATGTTAACAGTTCCCACACACCCAAGGACCATCCTTCCTATATTTTATGACATGTTTACCTTTTGCAATGTACCCACTTCTCTCTATGCTGTGGTTCCTATTACATTGAAGGGGCGCCTGACACTGACTGATTTTGCTTTCCTGGGGGAAGTGATTGTCTTGGAACAGAAGCTTGTCGATGTTGCATCCTGTTTTTCTTTTTCCATTGCCTTTTCTTGTAAAAAGTGATGACGAAGTTTCTCTACAAGGTGTGCAAATAACACTCTTCTTTTCTCAGTGGATCCGTGCATGCCTTGTAGAAAATTTATGTGTTGATCGCCGCCAGACCAAGCTTTTTGTAGCACCCAGCAACCGGCCACCTACGTGTTTCTGCTCGCACTGAATAAGTGCACACCTTCTGGTGAATGATGTCAATGCAGCACCGGGGTAAAATAGAGACAATATCTGGGACATTTTGAAGAAATCCTTTTATGACCAGAATATTACCAATCAGAAAACATCATTGCACTAATGCAATATTATTTGAAAACAAACAGCCTCAGATTGGGAGTAAATTTATGCTGACGCTTTTAGTTAGGGTCAGATCCTTGGTATGAGAGCGTGAATGTGACTGAAAGAGTAAAACTGGAAATAACGATGACATCTTGATGAACAGTTTGCAGATTGTTCGCACACAACTCTCTACTTCTCTCCCAGTCTCTCTCGGCGAGTTCCTACACTATCATTATTTTGTATGGATGCAAATTAAGGTCCTTGTGCAAAATCCTGTTCAAAGACATGTTGGAAATGGCTAAGGCAGAAGCATTTTTGCATGCTGAATGTCAAAATTGGTGCCCTTACTGCTAGGATGTTTTCAGTATCTGGGGACAGCCTGGAGATTTTCTGTTCAATGTTTTAAACGTCTTTCAAAATTTAGCCACCCACTGAAGAATTGTTTTCCGATTTGGGATGTCACCATTAAGAGGAATGCTGAAGTGTGTTCAGAAGGCACATTGCGTAGTGATGATGGATTCATTGTTTTTAAAGACTGCTTTGACAGCGACAGCATGGTGAGCACCGGGCCAAGGCATGTTGCTGACTGAAAACTACAAGGGATCGCCCTCCAACCTACTTGCCCGCTTATACCTTGTGCAATGATCTTGAGAAATGTGGTACTTCATTTTGGCTCACCCTGTACTTTTCTAGTATACGTAAAGTTTTGTCAATAATATGTTTTGTTGACAGTGCAGCAGACTAACCAGTGTGTCTTTCTTTATTGTCAGGCATTGATTTGGAAAACATTGTCTACTATAAAGATGACACACACTATTTTGTGATGACTGCAAAAAAACAAAGCTTGCTGGAGAAAGGAGTGATACTGCATGTGAGCATTAAAAGCATTTTATGCCCATTGTACTTGATGTGAATGTATATAGTGATATGGAAACCATGGTCATGGAGTTAATAATGCTGCTGTTTGATTAATATTTATTGTATGTTATGTCTGCTTATACTTTAGAATTTGATGCACTTTAATATTTCAGAATTTATTATGCAAGTATTAATCTATGTTTTCCATTAGTGTATACAATAAATACATATAAAAGCTCTCATTATATGATGTATTTCTAGAGATATATATTCTTTATGTATTCATTATATAATAATAGATTTTGGTTGAAAACTTGAAATAATAAATGTTTTGGACTTAAGATAGAGAAAATAACTAGCATATATCTTGGTGTTTGCTTGGTAAAAGACTTCCTGGTAAAGGCTTCCTGTATCAGCTGAATTATGTAAATGGTTCTTTCCAGTGTAAATTCAACACTAAAAACTACTACTTTTTCTTTGTTTATGGCATCAATATTTAGAAGTTATTTGTTTTATTAATCTAATGCATTATGTTTTACTAATTATAAAATATTTTAGCAAATGTTAATATTTTATTTATTATAGCTATTTTTTTTCTGTGGGGATTTCTCCATTACAGGACTTTGCTGACACTGAGTTGTTACTTTCTCGTGAAAATGTTGATCAAGAAGCACTTTTGAACTATGCCTGTGAAGCTGCTGACTTTTCTACCAACCATCAGCTCCCCAAGCTTGAGTTTGCAATTAACCATTATGGACAACCTGATGTGGCCATGTTTGACTTCACTTGCATGTATGCTTCAGAAAATGCGGCCTTGGTACGAGAGAGAAATGGCCATCGGCTTCTTGTTGCCCTTGTTGGGGACAGTTTGCTAGAGGCAAGTTTACCTATGTGTATATAAAAGTTCATACATTTGGTACCTGATTCTTGCAGTTCATTCAGTTTTTTTTTTTTTTTTTGAAGTAGTAAACAAACTGAAATATTAATTAAATAGCAGTATGTTTTTTAATTCAGAAAAAATAATTAAATCTTCAGTACTTTTTTTTCTTGCTTTCCTTATCTATCCACCCCCATTGCACCACCCCATATATTTTTTCATCTATTTATGTGTTACTTAGAAGTCTGTTTTTATTACCTGATAATGTTTTATTTGCAGCCTTCCATTATTGTCTGTGTTGTGTGGTATGTTTTCATGGCTATAGAAATCTTAAATCTATAAGGATAATCTCTGTGAAATTAAACTATCTTTGCCTTGCAACAGTTGCTATTCATCAGTTGCACAGTTAGTAGACACCAAGCTTCTTATCCTTTAGTCACTGTCCATTGTCACTCATAAGTTAATTTGCTATGTTACACATAATTTAAAGCAGCATTCACACTTGTATTCTTGTGAAGTAGGTGAACTGATAAAGAAGGGGCCAAGCATCTGAATTTCCCTTGTTGTTAGAAATGATAATTTCTGTATAACTCCTGCTGATATGAACAGGATCCTTTGTTGGACAGAAATGTGAGTTGCTCATTGACTTATTATAAAACATCTGCATCAGTCATTTGCTTCTGACTGATCTTAGTTTTGGAACTAAAGAAGTATACAAGTAAAAGCCATCAAAGACTAGGTGACAGTTAGCCTCATCAGTCATCAACTGGTTAGCATTTAAGTATTATTGACCATCTGTTTGTTCAGTGCTCATCGGAACTGACAACCACAACAAAATTAATTAAAAGAAAAGTAACACATCACTAGGAGTATGTGATATGTATTGTCTATGATAATTTCTTAATTGTTGTTTTAACAATGTGCAATCTGAAATTATTATGTCACTCACTTTGTCTGTGTTCCCTCCCAGTGTTCATTGTGTTAGCTGTGATAGGAGAAATTGTTCCTGCAGAGTTTGAGCACTCTATTGATTTTTGTTTTAACATTTCAGCCTGTTAATAATAAACATTAACAGATACAAGGTGTTCAGTGTGACGATATGCTTGAAGCATAACATGCTGAAGCTTTGGAGGTTAACCTGATTCAAAGCCAGAGCACAGCAGTACAATGGGATAACTTAAAAGTCACATGTGATTGCATTTGCTTTCTTTCCTCCCTCATACTGCTTGCTCACCTTCATTTTTGTGTTGAGATCAATTGCGTTTTTTCCTGTAATTGTAAGACAAATGTAACTGAACGCTGTTGAAACTGCTGCAGGTAATAAACTGACATCGAGATGAATGAGTCACAGCATATGTCGTTCCTCTATAAAATGCAATTTATGTGAAATTAATGTAGTAAAGAGCCCTGTAGGTGTAAAAAAAAATCACTTTAGACGAATTATTAATCCGTTCAAACAAATTCCATAATTCATTTGAATGGATTGTTTTATTTTCCATACGAAACATATGCCTATTGGGCGTGTTTTATTTCACAAGCTGTCTTGGTTTGGGGTCATCCATTTCGAAGCACTTTTTTTTTTCTTCTTTCATTATTTAAAACACTTGCACAAATCCCTGGCTCCGTCTTGCCTCTATGGCTGCGAAGTTAGAGCAGGTGATGAAACAAGGGAGGGAGCAAAAAAGAAAAAGTCCTTTGGTGGCTATTTCAAAAGAAGACAGGAATTCAGAGAAGGTGAGTCTCTGCTCACTGCCATTGAAAAAAAGATTAAAAGCTGCTTGATGATACCTGAGGTGGACAATGATGTCAATCCACTGGAGCAGTGGAAAACAAGTACATTTCCCCAATTTAGGGAAACTTGCAAAAAAGTCCCTATGATCCCTGTGTCAAGCAGCCCTTTTGTGAAAGGGCTTTCATCACTACAGGAAATGTTGTAACTGCTCTGAAGCCAGATGCTGTGTACAGACTGGTGTTTCTGTAACACAACTTGAAGTTTCCTCTGTAGATTTTTATAATTGTTTTATTTTTTCTGATATCTTTGTGCAATATTGTTTAAAAATGTTATGGATTTGTGTTTTTTTGTATCTTAGTGCAGTATATGGCAGAACCTGTTTACAAATGCTGAGGTTTTTTTCTGTGCAGTAACTGACAGAACTTTGGGCTTTTACAGTATAGTACAGTATGTTAGATTTTTGTTTTTGCTTCTAGGCTACACAATTTGACTTACAGCAGAAGAGTTTGTTTATCCAGACTATAATGTTCATGCCTTGTAGTGCAATTATGATTAATATTTTATTCCATTTGGATTCATATCTTGTTTACATTAAGGGCAAGTGTATCTTTAAAATGATCTAATTATAATAGTTTTGTTGGGCTTAGTGCAATTTTTTGTGTAAATCCTGTAGACCACTTTGAAATGGTTTACTCACACTTGTACTGTTTGATCTTAGGAATACTTTGACTGGTGATTGTAATGTTTTTGTGTTATTTTACTTTAGTTTTAAGTAAATAAGACCCGTTTTCCTTAAGTGCAATTTCCATTAATCTCATTAGTAATGTACAATTGATATTCTATTAAGAAGACCAATCTAGATTAATAAGACTTTTACAACCAAATTTTTAAAATAAGCCAAATGTTGTCTAATTATCATTACTGTATCATCAAAGTCTCAGAAAATTTCAAGAATTATTTTTTTTTGCACTATCCCACTTAAAATTCTTAGGTCTCTTTTGGCTAAATTTTACTATCCTTGTTTGAATCACATGATACATGCCTATGTTAGTATAGTTAAGAGATTAGCCAGCATAATAAAATTGGCTTATTTTCTACACAAAATAATTCTTTAACTGGAATAAGCCTTAAAAAGTCTAGCTGATGCACCTGTATTTGGTAGAATACACTGACAGTTGTAAATAAAGCTCCATTTTAGTAATTTAAGCATCACCCCTTACTCACTTTCTTATAGCTTATATTTTTGTAACTGTATACACAATATTAATACTTTAGAAGGGTTGTTTGAGAGAGTCCTTTTGTCATGCTTTTTGGAAGTATGCTTTCGTTGAAAGAAAGCTGATATACTAGTATAGATTGACACTAAGTCAAATATGGATTTAAAACATACGGTTATTTAGGTGTGCATGATAATTTGAAAATCCTATCAGTATCAAATGATGATTGAGTGAAAAAAGCAAATTTTAATTTTTAAATCTGATGCCAGGATTATGTTATTACAAATCAAATATATGCTGTAGAAACTGACATGGGCAATGCTGTCTGTGTGGTTACTTTTCACTGTGAATTTCAGGGATAACAAAACAGAAGTATGCAACCCTTGCTCTGTTTTGCCACAGTGCCGTAAAATATTACTATCCAAGTTTAATTAGTCATCTAGTTGGAACACTGTCTAGACAAGTGCATGGTGGGGAAAACCCACTTTGCCTGCATTACATCTTGCTGCTTCTTTATCAGCTAAAAATTTTATTTGAGAACCTTCCAGTCGAACTAACCTAGCAAAATTTGCTGTTCTGATATTTTAGGCTACACTGCAGAATGTTTCCAATTAAGATAATTAACTAATAGAATGAGAGTTAGTATTAAATTTGTATTTTTGGATAGTTTTAGAAAATAAGCTAACTGCCAAAAGCCAAGAATGTTTAAAGGAACTCAAAGTTTACTTATCAATATGTACAGAATAAAAAATAAATATTTATTTCAGAATGGCAGAAGTATGTCATAGGAAAAAATGTATTATTGGTATTGCCCTAGATGTAGCATATTGGGTTATCTGGTGGTTATTCACAGCATTCTGTAAGAAGATTTAGGCCGAGTTTATACTTCACGTGACACAACGCATGCTGCAGCGGATGCTCCTGCTACACAAGCGTTTTACTGTTTATACTTGCACACGTACTTTATGTAAATCAGGAGGAATCCAGCAGGTGGCAGTACGAGATATTATCATGGCGAAAACATGTTTGACTTCTCTGTGTTGTGAATTGCCTGGATCACCCATTAAATTCCGATGATACCTTACCGCAATATCTCTGTAAAGGATGTTTAATGATTAAATCCATCAATCCAGGGATATGTCAGTTCCAGCAAGCATTGGGCACAAGGCTTGAATACAAGCACACACATACACAGGAGTCATTTTAGCGGCACCAGATCCCCAAATTTGCATATCTTTGGAAGGAAACCTGAGCACAATGTGGAATCCAAGCAAGGAATGCCAGTGATGTGACTCCCTGCGAGACAGCAGTGCTACCGCTTGTGACGATGCGGGTTCTGGCTCCACACTCCCATCGCTGTTTAGGGAGCTCTTGAACCCAACACCGTCGGTAATGTTACCGATGAGCTAGTCAGCAAAGGCAATAACATCTAAGCAAGAGGATGGTAAAGTGCAAAAGTGCATTGTGCTTTTATTAAAACAATCAAAACAAACTGTCCATAAAGTGCAGTGCTATTCCAAGTTCAAATAAATAAATAAATCCTTAAAATGAAAACGTGGAGGTTAAAATCAATAAGAAAATCAATCCTTTAAAACGATGAGGTTAAAACATTCCTTAGGAAGCAGTTCTTTAAAAACAACAGGTCCGATGCCTTCAATTAAAACTAGCGTCTCTCCTGCTTCACCCATCAGGGCCCGGCAACAAGGGAGACGCTCACTGTGCAGCTGACCTTCTGCCTACTCCTGCTACTGCTGTCAGTTGCCTTACCGATCCTTGGCTCCGGTCGGCTCCTACAGACAGCGACTTGGGAATCCCTTAACGGCCAAGGCTCTCACGTTAGGGACACCGCGTCCCAAGTCCCGACTCCCGCTAACTTCCACGGAAAGTCCTACACCTTCCCGGTCACTCCCGCCCTTCAAAACAAACTTCTGCGGGGACGACCACAACCACTTCTCCCGGGTGTTGGCCAAACACCCAGGCGGCCTTCAGCTGCCTGCGAGCGTTCGCTCACTCGCTCGCTCGCCTGCTTCCTCCTGCACCGATTTGCTCGCCTGCTTCCTCCTTCCCTCTAACCTCCGTTCTCTTCCCTTTCTTTCCTTTTCTCTCTCATCCGACTCGCGCTTCTTTTAAATGAAGAGGGGCCATCACAGCTGTAGCATTAGCCACGGGAGCAATCACGGATGTGGGCAGTTCCTCACCTGTGCACTCGGTGAGAAACGCCCACAACCCCGAGCGTCCCGCGGCTCGCCACAACAACGCCCCCCTCACGAAGCCGTTTCGGGTACGGTGATTATTTATTTAAAAATGAATGGCCTTTGCTCAGTGAGCTGTGGACCCGCTATGCCACACCGCTCCGCCACCCCGTCACCCCCATTTGTGTAATTATTAACAGTATTGATGATTTTAACGAAATTAATGATTTATCTATAAAATGTAACATACACACTTTAATGCATTTCATCATGAACGTGATATCTGTACTAAAAGGCAAAGCCCTCACTGACGGACTGACTCACTCACTCACTCATCACTAATTCTCCAACTTCCCGTGTAACTGGAAGGCTGAAATTTGGCAGGCTCATTCCTTACAGCTTACTTACAAAAGTTAGGCAGGTTTCATTTCGAAATTCTACGTGTAAGGGTCATAACTGGAATCTACTTTTGTCCATGTATACGGCTATAGCCTGCAGCTCGGTCGCCGTGTGAGGCGGGGTTGCGTCCTGCATCATCGCGCCTCCCACGTAATTGAGTGCCTGCCCATATCAGACCATCCGTCAGCAGCTATCCAATAGACACGCTGCCGCTAAATATTCGCAGGTGAAGGACTGAGCTTATGCAAACGAAGATGAGATGGTCAGGCACAAACTCAGTGAAAGTGCGAGAGAAACTTTTAAGTGCCGGGTCTTAGTTAGCATTAAATAAAGCCGTGGAGATCGTAAGATCGCACGACATAGCACAAGCACAGCTGAGAACCTTTGATGCGTGTACTCCGAGCGGCTCATGTGAACTGACTTTGCAGGACTGGGAAAGGTAAACCAGTGCATGCAGTGTGTGATGTAACAACCCTCTGACGCTGAACAAGGCTTTTGTACACATATCAATAGGAAAGCAAGGTGTAAAGCTTAAGTTTAAATTACGTTCATAGACACGCTGCCGCTAAATATTCGCAGGCAAATCCACAACTTAATACCGGGAATGCCTGTTAAACATCTTAGATTCATGAGTACCGATTTGGGTAGTGATCACTTCGATGAATGAAACCTGTTCAAAAAACGCATTACACAATTGAGAAGGCAGCAAAAGAATATGAAGCAAGTGACGCATACAAGCATATTCATAAGTGCAGCTACTGCAGAAACAAAGCACGGTGTAAACCTTAAGTTTAAATTAAGTTCATAGACAGGCTGCCACTGGCGTTTGACATGCCTACGACGAATACGATATTCACGAGATACAAGTTTAAGGAGAAGACGCAGGGTATAAACAAGACTTTTGATCACTTTGTAGCAGAGTTAAAATTGCTGTAACGGAGTTAAAATTGCTGCTGAAGGACAGTGCTTATGCAAACAAATAGAAAAGCAGGGTGTAAAGCTTAACTTTAAATTAGGTTCATAGACACGCTGCCGCTGATGTTTGTCATGCCTAAGACGAATACGATATTTGCGAGATAGATCACACGAGATAGCACAAGCACAGCTGAGAAGCTTCGATGCATGTACTCCGAGCGGCTCACATGAACTGACTTTGTTCTGGCTTTAACTACTGTGAAATAAACAGACATAAACTGGAAGCATGAGTCTGTGCCTTTTAATAATCTTGAGAGAGAAACATGGTAGCAGCGTAGGTGACTGAACAGCGCCGAAAGTCACGCCAGTTTGCTGTTAAAAGTTCAGGACGCGGAGACGCTAACACGAAAGGAAAATCGAGGGTCTGAGACCGCCGATGACATTAAGCCTTGATGCTAAAGACCTGGCGAAGTCATGGAGAACATGGAAGGACAAGTTCATATTATTCACAGAACTTGCAATGCCGGAGGCAGAGGAAAACACTAAGGTCAGATTTCATTATCTTATTGGAGAGGGCGGCAGAGAATTGTCAGGCGCTGACCGGTGATGTAAGTTCTGATGAGTTAACCATTAGCTTGATGATACGTAAATTTTATGAACATTACAACCCAAAAATAAACAAAACTGTAGAGAGGTACAGATTTTTTTCAAGAAATCAGACAAGGGGAGAAAATATAGACAACTACGTCACAGATCTGAGAGTGTTAGCAGGCACATGCAATTTCGGGTAAATTAAAAGTTCCCTTATATGTGACCAAATTGTGTGCGGAACCAGTGATGCAAGTTTAGAGAGGTGCATACAAATATGCAGAGCCACAGAACTGTCAAAGGAGAACAGCAGAACAGTCGCATGGGGTTCCCTATTCTATACTTCTCCCAGTGCGTCTCTCTAATCCCTCCGTGCGGGAACATTATCATAAGGCTTAACAATCCTATTGTTACACCTTCTACGTGCACCCAACCGTCCTTATTACGGAGTCTTCCTTGATTTACTGCTGGCTGCTTCTTTCCATTCACCTTCCCAGCTCTTTATTTAAACAGTTTTCCTTCTCAATTTTCTGCTCCTTCGCTGTTTTCTCCCTTTTCGTTCAAAATGCGCGCCTCCTTGCCTTTAGCGATTTGGGTAGTGAACACTTCGATGAATGAAACCTGTTATCTTTACAACGGTTGACGAACACGGAATGTAACTTGAACAAAACACGTCCTCCAAATACGAACCTGATTGAAAGAAATAATGATAATCAAGTCCTTGATGACAGCAACACTCATAACAGTCACAAAACAATTACATTGACAATCAGGTTGTTATTTTTAAAATGTTTCCTTTTCTTTTTCATAACTTCTTTAACACACTACTTCTCCGCTGCGAAGCGCGGGTATTTTGCTAGTCAAGTATTAATCTAATGATTCTAAAATTGCAGAGAGTTAGAATATCATACATTTAATGTGTTCTGTGTGGTGATCTATTGCTGCTTGCCATAGCGATTAAAAACTGGGATGACATTTATGACGGTCTGCTTTAATGATAAAGTACTGTAAACAATGAGGTTAAAGTGGACATTTCAAGATTAAAATTGAAATTTCCACTTTAATCACAAAATACACGTTTTCGCCATGTTTTTAATTTTTTTTCAGTGGCTCAAATATAGCGCTGTACATTATGTTGTGAAGTTGGAAAAAAAAAAAGACTGCACAAAAGATGGTATGAGACTTTTAAAATGTATAGTGTCATTATAAATGGGAATATGCGACACTTGAATATAAAAGCACCACGAATGCATCTGTATGTCAGCATTTTGCTTCACCACATCGAACCAGTCATCAAACATTGAAGTGCGCACATCGATCCCGTAGGATCCGCATAGAGGCTTTCTGTCACATGTAGATAGTAAACAGAGACTCTGACATCACGTCCCGACTTTTAGCACACTGCACCCTCTGACTTTTTTGCTGGTACTGCAACTCACGCACACGTCGCATTAATTTCTGAGGATCTGCTCAGATGACGCGTCAAAAAAAAGTAAGGATGTTTGTTCAACTGGCAGCTCTAAGTGTGGATGTAAGTATATGTGTACCTAGCAATAAACCAATGTTTCATCCAGAGTGTCCCTGTTTGCATTTGACATTGACATTGTAAGCTCTAGCACCCCACATCCCTGTAATGCACTTTTACATTTTGGACAGATGAAGGAAGTTTCATTTATTGGCTTATTAAAGCACAAAGTTAATTTATTTAATAAAAGTATATATTTTATTAATAATGTATAACAGTAATCCCCCGCTCTATTGCGGCTCAGCTATTGCACCCCCGCTACATCGCGGATTTATTAATACTATTATTATTGCTAGGGGGCTCTGCCCCCTGCTCGCTTCGCTCGCCCACCCCCTCATTTGGTTTACCGGATAAACAATTTAAAGAGATTGTTATTTTCATGGGAATTGTTACATATGCATTATTTTCACTCTTTCTTTAAAATTTTTGTAAAAACAATATTTGTCCTTTATTTCCTGCCCCGGACGTGGTTAAATATCTTTCTCGCGGCACTTACAACGCTGCTCATGTTGTGAAGGGGGGATTTGAACGCACGCTAAAGAGATGCGATCGGTTCAGCTGGTGTCTTGCTGCTGGTCAGCTGTGTGTTGTGCTTGTCGCGCTTTGCGTCAATCACTTAAAAGCCTGTACAGCAGCTGTCCTTTGTCCTTCACTTGCGTGAAGTTAAAATGTTTTATAATAGAGAAATGTTACTCATATCCTTAGCCCGACATCCACATATTATATGTGTTTACAAAGTGTGTTTTAGTAAGTTTACATGTGTTTAAAGCATGTGGGATGGGTATTTTAAGGCTTAAACTATAAAAAAAAATGTCTTTCTATATCGCGGATTTTCACCTATCGTGGGTGGGTCTGAAACGTATCTTCCGCGATAGGCGGGGGATTATTGTACTGCATATTTATGACTAATTTTGCCTTTCTTTTTGTATCCACTGTTTAGCCTTTTTGGCCAATGGGTACTGGTATTGCTCGTGGTTTTTTGGCGGCCATGGACTCTGCATGGATGGTACGCAGCTGGGCACAAGGAAACTCACCTCTAGAAGTTTTGGCAGAAAGGTACTGTCCTCTATAAGATTGTTTCATGGTATTAAATGCAGCTTTAAACAAAGCAATTTTAAATGGGATAATATTACAAATATTGTAAAGTACAGTATATAAAGAATATTGTAAATATGTTTCCTGTACAAACCATTTAAATTAATAGTTTATTTTCTTTAAGATATAAATACAGTGGAACTTCGGGTCATGACTGTAATTCTGGTCGCAACCCGATTTGGTCGTGATCCGAAGTAATTTCCCCCATAGCATTGAATGTAAATACAATTAATCCGTTCCGGACCGTACGAGCTGTATGTAACTATATTTTTTTTAAAGATTTTTAAGCACAAAAATAGTTAATTATACCATAGAACGCACAGTGTAATAGTAAACTAAATGTAAAATCATTGAATAGCACTGAGAAAAACTTCAACAGAGAAAACTAACTTTGCAAGAGTTCACGCTATAGCCTTATGAACCGCTCTCTGTAAACACTTTTTTAATGAGCTTTAAGCACAGGGAACAAAATAAACATTTGAAAAATCCATAATTTATACAAAAACTAACCATAAACAACCAAGAAAACTAACCTTGCATGAGTCGAGTTCTTGCATGAAGGAAGTGAGGAGGAACTAGGTGGAGAGGAGATTACAGTTTTAAGGTAAAGTCTGTGATGATGCGGGTTTGCTGCATGCTCCCATCTCGCTTCCGGGAGCCCTTAAACCCGTCACTGTCGGTAATGTAACCGATGAGCATGACAGTGAGACACTACAATGGAGCAATCGGATGGTGCAAAAAGTGCCAAGTGCTTTTATTAAAATCAACAAAACAACAATCAAAAACAAAGTCCAAATTAAATAAAGTGCAGTCCTTTTAGAATCCTTCAATAAATAAATGATCCCATAAAAGCAGAAGTGAAGTGGAGGTTAAAATCCAATAGAAAAAAGTCTTCATTAAATACGAGATTAAAACAATGCTCGAAGCAGTCTCTTTAAAAACAAGCCTGGTACATTCCTTAACTGCCTTCTCGGCCTTACTGCCTTCTTTAACTTTCTTCTCATGCTCTCTCTCTCTCTCTCTCTCTCTCTCGCTCGTGCTCATTCTCTCTCTCTCTCTCTCACGCACCCTCTCCCGCTCTCTCCTGCTCACTCTCTCGTGCTCTCTCTCTCGCTCACTTGCTCGCTTGCTGCACAGGGAATGCACAGGGAGAGACTGAACATGTGCGGAAATTATCAGCATGTACTAACTGGAAGGGAAACTGGCTTGTTTGTCACCCGAGTTTGTGGTCGTGAACAGATGCAAAAGTTTTGCAGACTTTTTGGTCGTAACCCGATTTGTACGTGGACTGAGACGTTCGTGACCCGAGGTTTTACTGTAATTGTACATGTTTAATTTATCAGTATTTTATTTGTATTGTGTTTAAATACTAAAAAATGAAAAGACCAAATACAGTAGATAGATTGCAACAAGCCATATACTTTCTGGCATATACTTTTCATTATTTGACATGCTTTTTTCTTTTTATCTTTTTGCCCTTTAGAGAAGATAATTTTTTCAGACATTTAGTTGCAGCAAGTTTAAAAATACATATTGTCACATGCTGCTCTATCCACACTGTGAAAGATTTTTGCTCAGCATTTGGGCAGTTGCTTGCAGAGTTAAGGTCAGAGTTGGTGTGGAATAATATATGCTCTGCTTGTGTTGTATTTATGTGGGTATACAGTTGAAGTCCTAAGTTTACATACACATAAGGTGAATTCTTTAAAACTCACTTTATAACCCCTTCACAGATTTTACACTAACAAGCTATAAATTTGGTGTTTTGTGCAGGGCAAAAGTACCGTAATTTTTTCCAACAATGTTCACAGACAGAGCATCCATTTTTTATTGACTATATCACACTTGTAGTGTGTATTGATTACCCTAGGCTCAAAGAGGGCAATCCTACATCGAGAAAAAATTGTTGTGCTCTTATTAACACATTGGACCTGGCTATTCTGCCACTTCTCCCCTCAAAGCTTAGTATTAAGCAAAGAGAAAAACAAAAGGAAACATTTGTGGAACAACACAAGAGAAAATTTTATAAACTTAGATATATTTAAACTAAGCAATTACACACTTTTACTCACTACAACAGCAAAAAAATAATAATGTCCCCTTTAACTGTCTCTCAAGGAAATGCCCATCCCATAACATAGACACTCCCTTAAACACACCAAATTCCCACTTTTCATTAGAAAGGATGGCCAGTCCCAACAAACCCCACATATATACATAAATATACACAAAAACTCTCAAGGTGACTTGAAGAAACAAAAAAAAAAAGTCCCTGTTCAGAGAGAGTCCAAAGGGTTATTGTCCATGAAAGAAGGAGAACCGTGCGACAAGGGCAATCACATTGGGAAGGATCGAGAAAAGAAGGATGATGGTGCTATCCCGTTTAAAAAAAAAAAAAAAGTTTTTTAAAAAAAAAAAGGTCACAGATCTCACCCTCCAAAATCGGCACTCAGAAGCCTAGGGACAGCGTGAAGAAAGAACGAAAGAAAATGCAGGTGGCCACCTCACCTTGTCCCAGCGTTCGGGGCGATTTCATTTCTACTGTTATTCCTTCAGTGTCGATAGTGTCCGTCCTATCACCCTTGCAATGCAAAGCAACTATCTCATTAACTTACAGGGGGTAAAAGACTATACCTTTGTCTATGGCTATGAAAGAAAATTATATTAAAATTAAGCACATATAGGGTGCAGCAGAAATAACTCCCACATTTTGAAAAATCACTGTGGGGTCCCCAAAGCAGGTAGAGGGGTGCGGTCCGTTCCGTTAGGTACGGTACATAATAAAGTTTTCAGTCGTCACCATGCCGTGGTCGGGTGAGCATTGAGGCTTTGTAGTGGAGGCTTTTTTTCAAAAATGGCGTATCTGTAGCTGCGACGCAGAGGGTGTTTCGCACGCGGTTCGGTTTACGTGGTAATGAAAGTGTTCCAGACCGGAAAACTATTTTGCTGTGGGTTCAAAGAGTAAGGGCAACAGGAGGTTTTCAAACATTGTCCTCGGTCCTTGGACCAACTAAAGGAGGCTATTCAAGAAGAAATTGAAGGAATTTCGCCCGACATGCTAATGAGAGTGATGGAAAACTTCCAGGAATGGCTCCAAATGTGTATCAGCCATCAAGGCCACCATTTGGACGATATAATTTTTAAAACTTAAAGTAAAAAAACTTTTTTATATCTACATTTGGGAAATAAAAAGTTTTTGGTGATACCGCGCAGCATTTTTTTTCAATCCCCCTTTGAAATGTGGGAGTTATTTCTGCCACACCCTGTACTTATATGAGTTTAACTTACAGCATTAACTTTCTAAGTTTGGCTCTTACAATAATTTAAAAATAATTTATAAAATAAGTTCAGGTAAGTAACATCTGGAAAGTTACACTTCCCTTTTATGGATTAATTGATAGTGCTGTATAATTGGTTTCACACAGCAGGAAGAATACTACTTTTATTTAAAGAAATTCCAAAAATATGATTTTAAATGAACTTTCCTATATTTACTAAAGAGATAATAGTGTGCTTTGTTTTGGAAAGACTTATATTGTAAAGAATTTGAACATTTTTACTGTGGTTTTCGTTTCCCAAATACAGTAGATGAATGAAGAGAAAGATCAGCTCAACAATTAGTAATATATGGAGTGTTCAAAGAATTTGTCCCTTGGGAGAGCATGTATGACTCAAAAGACATCCGTTGCCTTTTCTAGCAAGTTTCTCACAAACATTTGCAGTGTTCTCCCCAGAAATTTTTTCCAGCCGGGTGGCATGAAAAAGTAGCTGGGTGGGCCAGGACGGGACGGGGAAATTTGGTGGTGGGGAAAATTAAATGTGCACTATTTTTATTAGTTAATTATTATTAATTATTTTCCAATGCTCACTATGACTTCCTTTTTTAAGGTTTGACTCTTCTGCCAGAATAGTTTTATTAAATTTAAGAAGTATCCAATTCAGAATCCTGAAAGTCGAACAAAAATTTTAAATAATTGTTAGGACATAAACCAAGAGGCACAAGTATTGTCGCTGTCGGGAAGAAAAATGAAAACAATGAAAAAAGTATGGGAAACCTAATGAAGAAAAATTTAAAAATATTCTTTAAAGCCAACTTGCATATGCAGAAGGTGTCTTCAGTTAAATATTTATTTTTCTTTTCTTCCTAGAGGCCCAGTTGTCTGCAGCTTTCCCATAATCAAAGTCCCCAGGATCTGGGCCCTCCAAGGATATCACTCATCATACACTGTCATAGTGACAGTACTGCAAAGTCATGAGACAGCCATCTAGTGTCACTGGCCATTTTCAGCTTAATCTGGGGAATGTTCAGAATATTTTGAATTTCCGTTAAACCAGCCATCCTAACTGAAGAATTTTCAAAGAAATAGAACAGCTGCCTTAAGATGTCGTTCAGTTTTGTTAAATAAGGTACAGCAGCTGCTGCTTGGGCACTTGCAAGGGCCAATCGGCGGTTAACACAGTGGCAGTTGACCAAGAGTCCAGATGTTTTATCTTTAAGCAGTTTTGCTACACCTTTCTGTTTCCCAATCATAACACCCACTCCATCTGACCCTAGCCCAACCAGATTAGCAGTTTTCAAGCCTAGAGTGTCCATAGTCTCACCCAGCGTGTTGCTTATAGTCTCCGCTTTGCCATCAATCATATTGTGGGTTGATACAAAACTAATTCTGACCTCTTTAGTGGCCTGGCAAACACATTTAATGTAAATAATTAATTGTTTTACAACTGAGATATCTGTGGTTTCATCACACAGAATACTGAAAACATTTTCTGCGTGTATATTTTTCAGTATGCTAGATTTTATTTCTAATGCTAAGACATCCAGCAGCTCTTGCATTATTCTTTCAGAGATGTTATGTGCATTTTTACCAACATTGAGATGTTGTTAAAAGGAACAGCACATTCCTTTAAAGTGTTCCAACAGCTTTTCAAGCAACGTATGTGGCAACTCATTTTTTGCCAACCAATGCATGGATCTTAAAGCTCCCACAAAGGCATCTCTTTGTAAGTTATTTAACACGGATACAGATCTTTCAATTTGACCGATTCCAGTTTGCTCTAGTACGCACTGTCCTAAAAGGTCAGCAGAAGATTCAATATGCATTTTACTTTTTTCATGGTCCAGCAAGCTTTCTTTTTGAATTCTTGTGCATGGCACGTTTACCCAAGGTAACTCCATCCTTGAGGGGTGTGTGTTTGAATATTTCATGCACAATGAGCACCACATACCATTTTCTTTGACCATTAGCCAATTAAAATCTTTAAACCATTGTTTGTTTATGCCAGATAAGCGGTTCTTAGATTTATCAATTGCCAGAGTGTGTGCTGAAGAGATTTCTCCTGATGTTCCAGCCTTTGCAATGTCTTTGTCTGAAATTGCCACATCAGGAGTTAGTGCCGCACCTTCATTAGTTTGTGGTGTCTCTTTTCAGAAATAACTGAGCTGTGTTGTTTTCTGAACACTTTTTTTGCTCATGTTGGTAAAACTTTTACAAAAAATGAAAATTACCTATGAATAAGACTTTTGAATGGGAAAGTGAGAGCCTGTTGGATGTTCAATTCACACTTGCACTACGGCAGGTACATATTCTCGACATTTCCACTGTAATCTCGACATTTCTACTTTATTCTCGTAGTTTGTCATTAAAGTAGAACATCATAAACTAAACTTCATCTTAAAATGAATATTTAATTTACTAGATTTTTCTCAAACCCCGTCATAAGTTATGTAGCACATTAAATGCTTTGTGTTAAGTGTTCCCCGACCCATGTTAATCGCTATGTGCTTTTTAAACTGACTTTCTCTTGTACAAAGAGGAGGTGCAGGCAGGGATCACCACACAAAATACATTAATTTCATGATATTCCTGCTACCTGAATATTTACAATGCTAAGATAAATACTTGGTATCATTTTCATGATGAAATGCATGTACTAATCATGTGGGGGCACGGTGGCGTGAAGGTTGCACTGTTGCCTCGCAGCAGAGGGGTCCCGGGTGTTCCCAGCCTTAGATCTGCATGTTTTTCTGGTGGGTTTACTCGGCATGCTTCAGTTTCCTTTCAAAGTCATGTAGCATGTGGGGTTTTGTGATGCTAAATTGACCCTGGTAATGTGTATGTATTGCTCATATTCACCCTGCGATGAGCTGGCACCTCGTTCAGGATTTGCTCCTGCCTCACACACGATGTTTGATGGGATGGGCGCAACCCTGAATGGATGGCATAATTAAAACGAAGATTTTGTAAAGTTCTGAACACTCCGTGGTCTGCGTTTATAACTAGTTTTAATTTCACAAAGATGTTTATCGTGTAGTGATTGGTTATGTGGAGAAAGAAAAAGGAAGGATAGGAACTGGGGTTTTGGTACGTCGGATAGAGACAGCACGCATGCAATTAAGAAAGCCCACTCAGAAGAACATCCATTGAATTCTGTGTTCGTGTCTCTGACCACAAGATCACGAACCCAACATTTACAAAATATTTAAGTTAAACCTGTGCGATACCCATTCATACATCCAGTTTTTTGGAGCCTCGTCACACCTGCCATTAAGGTCTCGACACTGAACGTACACCTGGGGACCCCTTACTGCAAGGGAACAGCACTACCGCCACACCACCGTGCATGTTTAATACATGCTTTAATGCATTTCATCATGAAAATGATATCAAGTATCTACCTTAGCATTATAAATGTTCAGAGAGCAGGAATATTATGAAGTGAATGTATTCTGTTCGGTGATTTCTGCCTGCGCCTCCTCATTGCAAGAGGAAGTCAGTTTAAGAAGCGCATAGTGATTAACAACTCAGTCGGGGAACACTTAACACGAAGCATTTAATGTACTACATTAACTTATGACGGGGTTTGAGAAAATCTCGTAAATTAAACATTGATTTTAAGATGACGTTTAGTTTCCGACATTCTACTTTAATGACAAAATAAACTATAAGAATAAAGTGGAAATGTCGACTTTAATCTCGACATTAATGGTGAGATTAAAGTGGAAATGTCGAGAATAAAGTCAACATGTCGACTTTAATCACAACATAAACGGTAAGAATAAAGTGGAAATGTCGAGAATAAAGTCAACCTGTCGAATTTATTCGCGACATATAGTTTTTTTTTATTCACCGTGGCCCTAATACACTTCCGTACAAAACCCTTAGCAATTCAGTGACAGAACTTTTGCTCAGGAAAAAGTGTGTGCTGCAAGGGTTTCTGCACCCTTTTTGCAATATGGACGCAGGTCCAAATATGAGCAAATATAAGAACGGCAGATGGGGTCTATTTAACAGGAACCACAGTGAGTGCTACAAGGATTTTAGGACACAGAACACACCTAATGCTTAGAAAACTGTGTGTGTGTGTATATATATATATATACATTCATCCATCCATTATCCAACCCGCTATATCCTACCTACAGGGTCACGGAGGTCTGCTGGAGCCAATCCCAGCCAACACAGGGCGCAGGCCACCACAGGGCAATCTCCAAAATAACTTATTGTTATTTGTGATATCATACTACTGTATATTTGTTTGTTTAAATTGAAACACCAAGCATTAGCAGTAATGAAAATTGAAAGATTTTCTGCACAGTGTTTAAGCTACCTCTTCCTGAGTGCCTATTAATTAGTATTCTGGAAGGAACAGCCTGTGATTGTTCAGTGATTCTTCTCTCTGATCTTTCATTATTATTAGACAGACCTTTATTCCATTAAATCCACATTACCTCTGTGTATAAACTGATATGACTTCAGTACTAACTGCATGTTAAACATCGAAAGAGAGCAACCTTTATGTATCTCAGATTCTATGAAGCAGAAATACAGCTTTTTTATCATATATATATATATATTTATATATAATATTTTGGTTTGCTATGTACTGAACAAGAAGAGAGCTGCTGTATGCTTCGCAGCACTATACAGACTGCACTGACGCTGAGAACAGAGACGTCACTTCCTGATGCCCTTTTTTCTGATATCTGACAAGCTGGTTTCACTAGACTTTTTTTTATTTTATCAGTCCTCCTCTCTTCCGCCCACCTCCACATCCTCTTTGCTTGTGAATTGCCGCTCCGCTATTAGCATGTACAGCCCCCTCTCATCCACCCACCTCTCTATACTCCTTGCTGCTGTATTAAGCTTTTCCACCCCCGCTATTACCATGTACACCCCCCCTCGAAAGCCCACCTCCCGTTACTCTTTGCTTGTGAACTCCGCTCTGCCTCTTCCCCGCTATTAGCTTTAGCATCGAGTGATCGGCAACATCCTATCCCACGCCTCTTCCCTCGCAACTTGCGATCCTGCTTCTAAAATATTTGCCTGCTTGTCCCTTGCCATCTCATTAGATCTGCCTGTGCCTGTAGATCTGCAGCTGTCATCTCACAATGTCATGCGAGATGACAGCCGGGTGCTCAACTAAATTAACCACGCGAAGCCACTGGCTAAAAGACGCTAGGGAGAACAGTGATTTATCTTGATATGGGAAAACTGTGTAGCTATCATCAGCTATCGTTTCTTATCATTTGAAACTGATTTGCAAATGACTTTAGGGTAAAGAAAAAAAAAATTGTCAGGAGTGTGCCATACACCTTTAGAAGTTCTTTGATTTATTGAAAATGCTCAAGTTGAGTATTATACCTGTCAACAAGCAATCAAATTATAATTGCTCTCATTTGTATTGTATCAATTTTATTAAAAGTTATGCTTGCATACAAGTCTGGCATTACAACTAATGTAGAAGGTGAACATAAAAATAATTGGGTAGAGATTGACATTTACTCAGTTAAGGTTAAGAAACTGAGTTTTGCATATTTGCAATAAAACTGTGAACTGTGTAAAAATTTTATAAACGCATTTGCCAAATTATGAGTATTTGGTTTCTTGAGATTAAGTATTATATGATCTGTTAACTTTAGCTGTGTACAAGAGGCATCTTCTGTCTGTAAGAAGACAGCAATACAGAAGTGGTATGTTCTCCATCTATCAGTAAAGGGATTATAATCTTTGCTAATTTTACAGTTGCAATACAACTAAATTAGATATAGGTTGAAATAATAAGTTTGTGTGACCAGTTCTGTTTGCTACATGGTTCATAACAAATCCTGCACTCAGTCAGACAAGCATGTAGTTTTTACACTAAATCTATTTCCAAGCAATCCTTGTGTTACCACTTTTGGCAGGGAGATAAAAATTTCTTTTTAACTTAGTCTGTATTTCTTGTTTTAGGGAGAGTATTTACCGACTGCTTCCTCAGACCACTCCAGAGAATGTTAACAAAAATTTCAGCCAGTTCAGTGTTGACCCTACTACTCGATACCCAAACATCAGCCTTAATTTCTTAAGACCCAATCAGGTAGGCATCTATATTTGCTTTTTATACCAGTGCAGTAATATAAAATACACTTTTTAGCAATTTTTATTAAATTTGTATTGATCATTTCTAATGTAATGCACTTAAATAAAGTTACCATTAGAACAAGTGTAAAAAAAAACTAAATTGAGGAATAAAATATTTCAGAACTATATTTAGAAAATCTTTTTGCAGTTAATTGTTTTAAAAAAATTAAATTTAATTTATAATGTGTATGTGTACAGTATGAAATCATGTTAATATTCTTGAATTTGTATATAATTTTTCAAAGTGGTGTAGTATGAAGGTATTCTAAAGTTTTGTTCAAGCGTTTTTTTTTTTTTACCAATATTATAAAAGATATGTAGTTTCCTTCCTTTGTTCCTTTAACCTTTAACACTAGAATTACCAGAGCCTACGAAAAAGATCCGTCCCACCTTAAATCGCTTCTTAAATCCATCCACACATCTCCGCCAGCGTCTTTTGTCTTCTAAATGTGCCGATAACGACAAGCTGCAAGCAGCCTGCTATTCCATCCCCCCACCGACTTAGAACATGCACGAACTTCTTCCAGCTCATGCCTTGATTGATTATCTGGGAGTGAAGTGGAGTTTTAGAGTGGAAATAATAGATCGTTATTTGGAACGAACGCATTTCATGTGTGTTCCGTTTCTACGGTAATCTGTGTAAACACATTTTTAAAACAGAAACGTTTTTCATATTCTAGTAGTAAATGTCAAAATGCAGGCATAAACTATATAATGTATGAAGCCTGAAGTCCAAATATCAAAGAAACACTTTCACAAAAGGTATAAATATAACTGAACAAGCGCTCTTTTATTCATAAATATAACTGCAGAAAAAAAGCCGTGTTCGCATGCCACATTGACACACATTTGCTATAACTGCCTCGGTGGTGTAATGGTATCAACTCCTGACTGGGAATCAGAAGGTCACGAGTTCAATCCCGCACAACTCCGTTTTGAGAAGTGAACTGCTCTTATTCTTACTATTTTAGAATAAAAACATACATTTGATTTCAGTCTGTAACAGCTGATGTAATTTATGATACTTATAAAGGTTAGCTTTTTTTATTTATTTATTTATTATTCACTTTTCATTCTCTCAGTCGCATTCAGGATCCTTCCCTTACCCCCCTGCCCTCCTCATCTGACACTGCTGTTTTCACCTAAAGACGCACTATAGCTCTGCAGTGTATCACGATACATACTACCGCCAATCCCCCCCCTCCACCCAGGGATCTGACAAACAAACGCTGGCGAATCTGCCTTCTTCGTATCTCACCGTCACTTGATTTTCTTTTTATTAAGTTTTATTAAATGTTTCTGCTCATGCTGAATTAGTATGCACCTTATGGTCTATGATATGATATTTGATATTTGGAATTATTGGTTTTATGACCTTTATAGTACATTTCGGAAAACTTCGTGGCACGGATGCAACATTATTCATATTATTCATATTCATTCGCATAATATCTTGCGGTTTGTAATGACCACGTGTTTTTTTTCCCCCCGATCTTGCCTTCCCCACATGTTGCAGTATTCTGTTTCTTTTGTACTCCAGGACATGCAGAGGAGAGAATAGGAAAGAGCAGTAACTTCAGCGCTATATGCAATCATCAGACACTCCCCATCTGACACTGCTGTTTTCATATAAAGATGCGCTATAGCTCTGCAGTATACTTGTGACTGCATTCTCGTACCAATGCTTGTGAACTGAAGTGTCTGCGTGCACTTTTTGTGGCATTACACGTGTATTTTTTGAGCATGCCTGTGTCGCTCAAACACAGGAACATATGTCGGTGTACAAGTATAACAAAACAAGTGCACTTTTATTCTAGACTATAACTGAAGAAAAAAGACGGCAAGTTACAGTGGGCGGTTGATACGACAGCTTGCGTGGTACAATGCTAAGGACTGCTGATTTCGGATAAAATAAAATAAAATCATCACATTTAAATATTAGCAGTTCCCACACACCGCCCTTTCTACATTTACGACATGTGTACTTGTTGCAGTGTACACACCCCTCTGTGCTATGGTTCCTATTACACTGAATGAGCACCTGACACTGTACTTGCTTCCCTACATAAATGACATTCGAGCTGTAGCGCGTCTTTATGTGATCCAAATAAATAACATTCGAGCTATAGCGCATCTTTATGTGATCCAAATAAATAACATTCGCGCTATAGCACGTCTTTATGTGATCCAAATAAATAACATTCGAGCTATAGAGCAGTATCAGATGGGGAGGGGGAGGATTGTGAACGCGACTGAGAGAATGAAACTGAATTTAAAAAAAAAAAAAAAAAAAAAAAAAGCTAACCTTTACAATTATCATACATTTACACTGGCTGTTACAGACTGAATGAAATCAAATGTATGTTTTTATTCTAAAATAGTAAGAATAAGAGCAGTTCATTTCTCAAAACGGAGTTGTGCGGGATCAAACTCGTGACCTTTTGATTACCAGTCAGTAGTTGAAACCATTGCGCCACCGAGGAAGTCGTACTAAATATGTGTCAATGTGGTATATTAACGTGGCTTTTTTTATGCAGTTATATTTTTGAATAAAAGCGCACTTGTTCTGTTTTTTGTACCTTTTGTGAAAGTGTTTCTTTGATATTTGGACTTCAGGCTTCATACATTATATAGTTTATGCCTACATTTTGTAATTTACTACTAGAATATGAAAAAGTTTCTGTTTTAAAAATGTGTTTACACAGATTACCGTAGAAACGGAACACACATGAAATGCGTTCGTTCCAAATAACGATCTATTATTTCCACTCCAAAACTCCACTTCACTCCCAGATAATCAATCAAGGCATGAGCTGGGAGAGGTTCGTGCATGTTCTAAGTTGGTGGGGGGATGGAACAGCCGGCTGCTTGCAGCTTGTCTTTATCGACACATTTAGAAGACAAAAGACGCTGGCGGAGATGTG
Source organism: Polypterus bichir lapradei (assembly GCA_026402145.1). NCBI lineage: Eukaryota > Metazoa > Chordata > Cladistia > Polypteriformes > Polypteridae > Polypterus > Polypterus bichir. The sequence goes on along the minus strand of JANRMT010062792.1, from coordinate 118,073,331 downwards.
TGAACGGATTTAAGATGCAATTTAAGGTGGGACGAATCTACAAGTTTTTTCGTAGGCCCTGGTAATTCTAGTGTTAAAATATTTTTGATTGATAAATGTAGTAAATTTCATCGTTCTTTCCATCCATCCTTCTGTGAACATGTTAATTTACTTGAGGGTAATGGGGAACATAATATGAAATGAATATTTTTTTCAGAATATTTTTCAAGACATTTATAGTTGAATTATTAAATAAATAAAAAAAGGTTTTAAGTTAAGGATTTCAAATTTCATAACACATGTACTTTTGTTTTTGTTGTTTTATAAAGGTGAAGCACCTTATTGACACTGGTGACTCTAAAGATATTCGTGTGGAAATGGAAAATGCTGTGAATTCCCGAACACCGAAACTGTTAAGAAATGGTATGTTGACATGACCAGAGCTGGATTAAGGCTACGCTTTGTTTGGGCCCCCTGTTGCTGAGGATATAGGCAGACCCCACTTATTCATAATGCTTTTTCAGAAAACAAAAAATGTAACGCCAAGTGTAATTGCTTGCTGAAAATATTACATAGCCGAAATGCACCCACTTGCAGCGCACTAGCATAAACAAACATCTGCAGAAATACCTTGACAGCAACTCTACAGATAAAAGGCGTTAACAGTGGACCTGTAAGTTAATAACTGCTTTTAGCTTTCTAAACTAACAGGTACAATATAGTACAGTATAGTACAGGCCACACTATATTACTGAGGCAAAATCACACATCGAATAAAACAAGACCCATAAAAATACAATACAGTAACACAAAGGAATAACACAACAGCAGCACACTCATATGGCAAATATACATTTTCCTACCTTTAAAAGATTTTCTTCCTTGTTTTCCTGACAGAGAAGTCCTTGATGAGGCTGGTAAAATCCAGAGACAGCTGATTCAGTCTGTTTTGGCCCATTGTGGATCTCAGTCTGTTTTTAACTAGTTCCAGTTTTGAAAATGAATTCTCCGTGCTAGCATTCATTACAGGCGAAATCACAAATATCCGGAGTGCTATATCAACATTTGGACATATTGACTTTAATTTTCTTCCTCGTATAAGTTGCAGCAGTGACCTTGCTGAGATGTTCTTGTTTTCTTTAATAAATTCTCGGAATTGTCCAATTTCATCCACAAAATCTTCCTCCAGATCACCCACATATTTCTTCTGAAGATTAGCCGCTCTAGTTCAAAGATCTTTTACAGAGATGGAGGGAATATTGTTCAAAAATCCAAACGTCTGCTCTATGTTATTGTAGGAGTGATACCTCAGATCCAGTTTGGCAATGAGTCGGTCTATGATGGTGATAAAAACTGTTGTTTTGAACTTGTCTCAGCCTGATCGCTCACAGTCAGATTCAGTGGATTCATCTGCTTGTTTTTCTGTGCCTCTCTGTGTCCAGTTTGAAGTGTTGGGACACAGTTGGTGACATGTTTTTTGCATCACTGTCAAAGTTGTCAAAGTCATCTTGCAGGCCGGCTACATAATTCCTCAATGAGCTGATGAGATTAACATTGTTACATAAATCCAAATCAACTGCCTGCAGAGCAGTGCTAGTCTTGTAAAAGCGTTGCAGTATGCGGTGCCACATGTTACACAAAAAGGAAATCTCTAGTTTTTCCATCTTCGCATAAAGTGTCCGGGCTTCATCTGTAGCAATAAGGTTTTGGTACAGGTCATCAGCAAACTTTTGCAGTGACTCTTGAATTCTGCCGTAGTTCTGATGCAGTGCTTTTATTGCTAGCGTGGATGCTGACCATCTAGTATCTGAAAGGCCTTTCAAAGTCTCTATCCTGTGGTTGTCATTAAGGCTCAAAAGCCACTGTAATTTCCTGCCATCGGAATGTGGACTTGGAAGAAAAATTAAAAAGTGTCTGGACGAAATTTAAAAAATTAAGACAGCAGTTAATACTGTTAAGTCCCACTAAATTGAGTATGTGTTCAGCGCACAGTACCCACTCTACCAAAGGGTTGATCTGTTTGAGGCGTGTTTGCTGGCCACTGTAAACTCCAGATATATTGCCTGCATTATCATAACACTGGCCTCTGCAGTCACTTATATTAATACCAATGTCTTCTGAAACACCAAGAACAGACTAGCACAGTGACTCTCCCAAATTACTTTGAATTGGTAGAAACTTGACAAAACACTCCGCTATGCAGCTGTCAGGTGACACATAGCGCATAATGAATGTGAGCTGGTCTGTTTTTGTAACATCTGGGGCCTCTTGTATGACGCTGTGTGTAGAATTCACACAAAAACAGGGTGTACAGACAAAAGCGGAAATGTGTGTACGCACAAAAAAATGCAGATGCATAAATCTGTGCGTACACCAACTTCCACATTCTTCCACTCCATAAATCCTGGTCAGCATGAAAAGTAACGCACGTGCATGTGCCTGCTGCCACTCCCCAACTCCTCCCAGAATTATGCCTCTTTGAATATGCAAATCAATATAAATAGCCCTTAAGCTCAGTGTTCTGCAAAAAGGCAATGGCAAAAGCACAGGGGAAAATAGAAGAATTTCAGCGAATACCAAGTGTACGCAAGGAAAAACATACTATTTGTTGGTTTTAACAGTGGTATAAACAACAAAAGGAAGTTGATTGAGTGACATAGAGTGTCGGAGAAACTCGAAAAGCTCAAGTTCACAAAGTCGCACGATGCCTGAAATAAAAGAGAAGTTTTCAGATATCAGTGTCGCTGTGAAAAGGCAAGTCGTAGCCCACCATCTGAGTGTCATATGAAAACTTACTAGGATACAGAGAAAAGAAAAAAAAAAAAATAGGGACATAGTAGGGAAAAAAGCTTGAAATTTCCACTTTAATCACGTAATTAATTTTGTAATTAAAGTAGAACATCATAAACTTCATCTTAAAATCGTTTAATTTACTAGTTTCTCAAATTCCATTGTAACTAAAGTAACACTTCAAATGCTTTGTTTTGTATATGCTCTTCTATGTGCTGTATGTGTGTGTGTTTTTTTTTTTTTTTAATTTTATTGATTTTATTAAAATCACACAACATTCCATACAAATAGATCAATTTTACAAGAATTGGATTGAAAACAAATCAACCCCCACCCCTACGTGCTTCTTAAATGGGCTTTCTCTTCCTCTGACAGGACACATAATCCCTTACATTCATAATACTGTTTAACAGCTCTCTGAATAATTGAAATACTGAGATGTGTACTTTTCATGATGATAGGAAGTAAAGCTTTTTTTTAAACATGGGATCACGGTGGCACAGTGATATTGATGAGCTGGCACCCCATCCAGAGATTGATCATGCAAGATGTTTGCTGCGCCATGCGTGACCTTCGATGAAATAATTTATTGCAGCAGTACTGTCTCTTTGAAACGTACTAACCCCCAATTCCTATCCTTCCTTTTCTTTCTACAAATAACCAATCACCACACAATCAGCTCTGTAATAGATGTTAAGCCATCTGTAAGCTTAGAACGCAGATTCTTCTAAACTTTTAAGGAACATTGAAATAACTAAATATGTTCATAGTACATGTTTAATTATTCTATCCATCTATCCTTCTAGTGTCGCACTAGCCCCAGCAAGAATACAGCGCAAGGCAGGAACAATCCCTGAACGGGGTGCCAGCTCTTTGCTAGCGCTGCAACACCGTGTCCTCACATGTTTAATTATTAACAATATAAACTCACCTAAAGGATTATTAGGAACACCTGTTCAATTTCTCATTAATGCAATTATCTAATCAACCAATCACATGGCAGTTGCTTCAATGCATTTAGGGGTGTGGTCCTGGTCAAGACAATCTCCTGAACTCCAAACTGAATGTCAGAATGGGAAAGAAAGGTGATTTAAGCAATTTTGAGCGTGGCATGGTTGTTGGTGCCAGACGGGCCGGTCTGAGTATTTCACAATCTGCTCAGTTACTGGGATTTTCACGTACAACCATTTCTAGGGTTTACAAAGAATGGTGTGAAAAGGGAAAAACATCCAGTATGCGGCAGTCTTGTGGGTGAAAATGCCTTGTTGATGCTAGAGGTCAGAGGAGAATGGGCCGACTGATTCAAGCTGATAGAAGAGCAACTTTGCCTGAAATAACCACTCGTTACAACCGAGGTATGGAGCAAAGCATTTGTGAAGCCACAACACGCACAACCTTGAGGCGGATGGGCTACAACAGCAGGAGACCCCACCGAGTACCACTCATCTCCACTACAAATAGGAGAAAGAGGCTACAATTTGCACGAGCTCACCAAAATTGGACAGTTGAAGACTGGAAAAATGTTGCCTGGTCTGATGAGTCTCGATTTCTGTTGAGACATTCAAATGGTAGAGTCAGAATTTGGCGTAAACAGAATGAGAACATGGATCCATCATGCCTTGTTACCACTGTGCAGGCTGGTGGTGGTGGTGTAATGGTATGGGGGATGTTTTCTTGGCACACTTTAGGCCCCTTAGTGCCAATTGGGCATCATTTAAATGCCACGGGCTACCTGAGCATTGTTTCTGACCATGTCCATCCCTTCATGACCACCATGTACCCATCCTCTGATGGCTACTTCCAGCAGGATAATGCACCATGTCACAAAGCTCGAATCATTTCAAATTGGTTTCTTGAACATGACAATGAGTTCACTGTACTAAAATGGCCCCCACAGTCACCAGATCTCAACCCAATAGAGCATCTTTGGGATGTGGTGGAACAGGAGCTTCGTGCCCTGGATGTGCATCCCACAAATCTCCATCACCTGCAAGATGCTATCCTATCAATATGGGCCAACATTTCTAAAGAATGCTTTCAGCACCTTGTTGAATCAATGCCACGTAGAATTAAGGCAGTTCTGCAGGCGAAAGGGGGTCAAACACCGTATTAGTATGGTGTTCCTAATAATCCTTTAGGTGAGTGTAGATTATTTAAATGATGTTAACATTTTATCTGTATAATGTAATAAACATATTTTGCTGCATTTCATCTTAAAATGATATCGTCATCATATGTAAATACACGCTAAAATAGCTCAGGTTGTGCAATATTATAACTGTATCGCAAGTTTACAGTGAGGTAATTGTACTTACAAGTACAAACAGTTCTACAAGGAGAACTTGATGGATTGATTGATTGCGTTTATAATTCTTGGGATAAAGCTGTTTCTAAACTGCGAGGTCTGTACAGAAAATGCTCTGAAGCGTTTGCCGTATGGGAGAAGTTCAAATAGAGAGCATGGCTGAGGTAGCGTGTGCTAGATGCTGTATACCGATAATTCTCTTTCCAATCAGCTGCTGTAGAGCTGTGATTCCACACTCAGATACAGTGATATAAATACTGAGTGGTGCAGTGTGAGTAATATGGAAAAAGATGATCCGATGTGGCAAACACCTAACAGGAGCAGCTGAAAGAAGAAGAAGAAGAAGGTGCAGTGAGAATAACAACGCTAAAGAAGCTATGGTATTTGGAATAGTTTGGCCATTCTGTGGACCATTATATTGTTACAGGTTAATTACAATCAGATGCCTTAAACTAATGAACAATATGCGGTTAATTTCATTGTATTTGATAATGCCGTCAGGGATGTGGATCTAAAAAAGGAAGGGAAACCACACTGGAACAAAAGCACTGCTTTGACGCTGGGTGCTGCCAGTTTGCAAAACTGAGAGGAGAACTTACATATGCCAGGGATTGAGCTAGCATGAAAATATGCGTGGCTTTACACCAAGTTTAGTTTTTGTACATCACGATGTGAGTGTGGAGACGGGCCTATGCAACATGTTTGTGCGTATGTTTATACATTAGGCCCCTGGAATGGAATCGACACTGATTGAAAGTACTTGCCAATTTTTATCTGACTGATAATCTCCATGAGGACCCATTCAATAAATTCTAAACATGATGTTGATGAGAGGTACGAAGGCACTCCCTTCCCAGCATTGTCATATTTTCCGATGTGTGCTTTCAACAATGGATCAAACTCATTGATAACTTCCAGCACACCCATGAAGTTTCCATTATCAGGATGTCCAAAAATTTCACTGTGTCCTCTGAGAGATGGTCCTTGCTTTGCTAAAAATGTGACCAGTGCAACCACCCTTTTCAAAACCTCAGTCCAATATTCGCACTCACTGTCAAATTGTTTTTTGTTTTTAGTTCTGAATCTATGCATCCAGCATCAGCACAGTCTTGTGTAATATAAACAACCGTAGCATATATGTGGCTCTCTGATGCTTCATGTTCACCCATGCGCGCAGCTGCATTTTTCCAGTCACTATAGCCTACTGTCAGTTTAGACTCACTATCCCCAAAAAGTTTACACGCGAAACAAAACAAAGTGCTTTTTGATGGGGAATAAAGCAGCCATTCCCTTGGCAGAGTTTCACCATTTATCAATTTTCTTTTAAACATGGTTTTGGAAAAGTTTTGTGTTGTCTTTCTGTGGCAGCAACATCTGCATCTTTGTTCTGACATTTTTCAGGTCCAGTATTAACCCAGTATCTCTTCATGGGTTCATCAATTTGGTCCCATCATGCAGGATCTCAGCTATAGCTAGCAGGACTTTCCATTGTTGCAGAGTCGGCAACAGGTGAAGCTGTCATGGCTGAACTAATTACCAGGATGTTGGTGGTAAAATCTAGTTGTTTCAGGTGGTAGAAGTGTCGGTCCTTCTGTCTCAGGCTCTTTATCTGAGTGAGGTGGCTGTGAGGCAAGATCACTGCAACCTTGGCTGGTGTCTTTTTCAAAGCTACAGCTAGCTGTGGCTACAGCTAAAGGTCCAGTGGCTGTTGCTTCAACACCAACATTAGCCGATAGCTGTCAATCTTGCTCTGGATCAGCATTTTGTTGCTGACTGGATGAAGATTTGGCAGCCTTTAAATATCCAGTCAATCTAGAGATTTTCTTTAGCAGTTCTTGGTTACACTGTTCTTTCAGTCATTGGGCTTTTCAGTTTTGTGCTCCGCTATCATATTTTCTTTCGGGCATTTTGCCGATATGCTGTCCAGTTACTCAGAATAACAAAGCGGTGTGGTATAAAATCACCTGGGTCATTTCTACCCAATCAGCTGTTTAAATTTTAAAATGTTTATTATTGGCCAGTGGGCATTAGGGAGGTGGTTTTCTTTTAAGTAAATTTTAAAAAATAATTAAAAATAGTTTGGCCAATCCCAGGCCCCTGCACACGTGGGGCCCCTAGGCTGTAACCTAGGCCAACCTGTCCATTAATCCGCGTATGGACATGACACTTGCATTTGCTATATCACTGTAGTTTGTTAGTCTGCTTCCTAAATAGATGACCATTTGAAATATACTTTTGAAAATGAATTAGGTTTTTTCTGATTTTTACCATACGATAACAAGTTCCACTTTGTTTTGAAACACATATTGCAAAAGTGAAGGTTAATTTTGTAATACAGTATGGCAGGTGTTAGTTTTGCAGCTCCCGTACATGCATGGCAAATCACTATTATTGTTTATATATTCGTATTTCATTGTAAACTATGTGCTGTTACAAATTTAAAACAACTTCAAACAAGAGTTGAAGAAAGTTATCAAGGAACGCATCTTACAAAATGTTTAATTATCAAGGAAACTCTCTAAATATTCCAGTATTTCCTCTGTTTCCCTTCTTTGCTCATTGGCTTGGCAAATATGTTGTTGGAATCCTTTGAAAAGGCTTAGTAAGGTGAGGCTATGGAATTGCCGAGAATCAACACTAGAATTACCAAAGCCTACGAGAAAACTTGTAAATCCGGCTCACCTTAAATCCACTCACATGTCTCCATTCCGCATTTTTTGTCTTGTAAATGTGTCAATAAGCCCAAGCAGCAAGCAGCCTGCTATATCAACCCCCCCCCACCGCCGGAGAAACTGCAAAAACCTCTCCCAACTGAAGCCTTGTTTAACAGGGAGTCAGGTACCTAGGCTAAAAAAATATATCGTTATTTGGAACACATGCATTTCACGTGTGTTACATAGATCTTTGTAGACACGAAAGTGTAGGATGACAGGAAATGTTGAAGACATAGCTAACTTTTTCCATGTTTTCGTACTAATGATAGAATGTAGACATGAAGTGTATAATGTGTGAAGACTGAAGTCCAAATATCAAATAAGCACTTTAACAAAAGATACAAGTATAACAGAACAAATGTGCTCCTAACCCCCCCCCCACCCGACTATAACCGAAGAAAAAGAAATGAGGTTAGTATTGCTTGCTATCCTGACTTCTTGGGTAGTACAGCGGTTAGAGATGCTGACTCCTATTCAGAATGTGCTGGGTTCGAGTCTTAACGTTTTAAGTAGTGAGCTGCTCTTATTGTTACTATTATACAATAAAAGCATACATTTGATTTGTGTCAGTAACTGACGGTTCAGTTGAGAGAGGTTTTTTCAGTTTCTCTGGCGGTGGGGTGGATGGTATACCAGGCTGCTTGCTGCTTGGGATTATTGACACATTTACAAGACAAAAGACGCTCGTAAGTTGTTTCATGAAGAGGCATTAGCTCTCTTGGAAATATGTTCTTTTGAAATTGTGGCATATTAAATAATTAAACAATATCGTAATATACCAGAAAAGGCGATATCCCTCCCATCGTGATTACGGCGGTATAAGAATCACATGAGAAAAAATATCTTTTAGCTTACATTTACTGACGGTTAACACGGTTACAGACGGGGAGGCATATGGACAGACTTAATCCAGGTGGGAAATCTGGATCAACACAGTCAGCCATTTTCTCGTCACCACGCTGGGAGGTTTTTCTTTGAACTTTGTCGATACCGCCTCCAAGGGTCTGGCTGCTGTCCAAGCCTTTTATACTGTTCTTCTTCAACTTGCTGGTCCTTTCTGTCTCCAAACAAGGGCTGAATTCCTCCTCCACAAAATACAGAAATATCATAGTGCTTACATGCCGTTCTCATTCTCCCAATAAGGAAAGGAGATTTTGTGCTGACAGAGGACAGAAATACACTATCCTGTGTTTAAACTGACTATACAAGCCTCCAGATGTCTTTGGCTATCTAATCCAATGCTTGGCTAGCAATTCTAACTGCTGAGCCCCTGTGTGCCACAGTTAACATGCACATGTGAATAAAACTCATAACAGTATTGTCCAGATATAGTGACATAAAGAAAAATGTAGTATTACATAAGCTTTGGTAATTTTAGTGTTAAACAAAAGGAGAGACTGAAAAATTTAGCATTTTACTTGACTTCATACATATAAATATTTATTTTGTGCATATATTGTGACAGATAAGGGGCGCTGTTGTCCCCTTGAACCCTCAGATCAGTCGCCAGACACCAGGTAAAAGTCCAAATATTAAATTTATTTGAACGGTAATGTGCACAAAGCACCCTCCACTCCACTATACTCATAAACAATAATCAATTACAAATACAATAACCAATCCTTCTACTCCCAGACGCGTTGTTCCCTTCCTCCCTACTCAGCTTGTCTGTCTGGGATTTTCCAGAGTCCTTTATAGTCCTTGACCCGGAAGTGCTTCTGAGCCCTCAGTCCATGTAATTACCAGCACTTCTGGGTCAGGTAAAAAACTTCTCTTCTTCAACCCAGAAGTACGTCATTTCTTCTGTCTACGTGACTGGGACGTACTTCCAGGCTGTAGGGAAAGTAATCTTTGTTCCTCCCTGCAGCGTCCTCTAGTGGCCCCCATGGTATCCAGCAGGGATGTGGATAAAAACTCCATTGTCCAGGATTCCCTGCTGGCATTCGGGGCACCTCCATGCTGCAGGGAGGGCTCCATCTGGCAACCTGGGGGTATTGGCTGGGATGACAAGCTGGCCAAAGACCACGAAAG
>JANRMT010062792.1:117984727-118048512 GCA_026402145.1 Polypterus bichir lapradei | reverse complement strand
GAATAAGAAATCAGGAAGGGGGCAAATAGTTTTTCACACCACTGTATGTATGTATATGTGTATATATGTATATATATGTATATATGCTGTCAAATAAACGAACCACATGCCGTGGTGAAACGTAAAGAGGTTTTGCCCCTGACGCTGATGTCCAAGGTTCGATCCCCGAGAGGGGGTGCAGTGAGTGTGTATGCCTGATGAGCCCATAATTAGGCCGAAACACGTGTTGCATACTCTTTGCATTATTTGGCAGTACAACTAAGCAAGATATATATGTGTGTGTATATAACACCTCATTTTCATTCTGTATACATACCAGTATTTCTGTTAACAACAACAGAAAAAAAAAAATTCCGGTCTCGTTTATCATCTCATTTTCATTCTGTGTTCACACGTATATTTCCATTTAAAAAATACAACTAACATCATTTCGAAATAAAATACTATTTGCAGTTTAAGAAGTGCTGCTTTTTTATACAGGTATTGTCGAACTTGGCTTACAGAGTTGCACAAGAGAAACAAGGATTAGTCCAGGTTTTCAAGGAAAATACAGGTACTTTATTACTGTATAGAGAAGGCAGGCACAGTCTCAAGACTTCATTCAGAATAGGAGCTGTTATTAGCCGTGGCAGGATTGTCCTGCTTTAGCTCCCATTTTCATATTAGAAGAACACCAACAGCTTGAAATCACCGCAGTGGTAGATGCGGTCTGGAGAAGATAGATCAGGAAAGAGTAAGGAAAAGCAGATCATCTTCTTTCAGCTGATCCCATTAGGGGTTTCCACAGCGGGTCATCCAAAATTGTTGTCCGTATATTGATTTGGCAAAATTTTACACCAGATGCCCTTCCTCAATAACCCTCCCCATTTATCCGGGCTTGGGGCCGACACGAAGAAACACACTGGTTTGTGCATCCCCTGTGGCTGGGTTAGTAAGGAAGAGCAGATAAAAGTGTTAAATGTTAAACATTGTGTGACAAGCACGGTACATGGTAACCGTGATCCTGCGGAGGACAAACAATTGCTTTGCCCTTGGTTTACTGTTTACCAGATGCAGCAGAGCCGCTACGGAGCTGTCCTTGCACCACTTCTGTTAGACATGGCGAATTGCTGGCAGTCCCAATCACAATACTATGATTTTAATTTAAATAGGATTAAAATAGGATTTAATTTAATAGGATTTTAATTTATCTATGAAATACAGTGATCCCTCCCTATATCACGCTTCGACTTTCGTGGCTTCACTCTATCGCGATTTTTTTCTCATACACGCTTACGTCACTACGCATGTGCTTTCTGAGAACTGTTATCTAAGCCCTACGATGGCTACTAAACGTGCTGCTTTTTCTAAGCCTTCTGACAATAAAACTAAGCGCTGGAGGAAGATGCTTTCTATCCAGGTGAAACTCTTGGATATGATTAAAGATGGCAATACCCTACAAAAGCTTCCTCACGCATATGAAAAGACAGCGCCAGCAAACTGCCTATCAAGATGTTCTTCAGCCGCGCACCCAGATACCCACTGCCTACTCCTAGTACTTCTTCACTGAAGACAACAACTGCACCATCTCTGAAGACTTTCCAACTGAGGTCATGCCTTCATAGGGTAGTGGTTGTGTGCAATTAAATGTGCAGTACAATAATCTACTATATAAAAGTGTTCGGGATTGTCCTTCCATCCCGTGAGTGCAAAGCGTAGCGGTATTCCGCTTATTACAGATTTACTACTTGCGGCTTGAGGTAGGAAGCGACGCGATGTGAGCAGAGTTCTGGTGCTCTCATTGTTCCCTTGCTTTTGTGCGCGATGCGCTGGAAAAATAGAAAAAATTATGTCTCTGCAAATAATTAATGTTGATGGAGTACAAATGCCTCACCGCGTAGTAAATATCAGGGGAGATGGTGCTTGCTTATTCTCATCTATAGCTTATTTAGTGCATGAAACTCCGTCTTTAGCGGTACAGATTCGGGCTGACATTGTACGACTTTGGACAGGCACTTGAGGGGATAAAAAAAAACTTAGGTTTTCGGGAGATGTTATGAATGGGCACTTTGATGTTCTCATTCCCTACACTTACATGCCTGAAGTACACATGGAGCGCACAAAAATTGAGGATAAAAGTCAGTAAGAAGTGACGCGATGTGAGCAGAGTTCTGGTGCTCTCATCGTTCCATTGCTTTTGTGCGCGATGCACTGGAAAAATAGACAAAATTATGTCTCTGGAAATAATTTAATGTTGATGTAGTACAAATGCCTCACCGCGTAGTAAATATCAGGGGAGATGGTGTATGCTTATTCTCATCTATAGCTTATTTAGTGCATGAAACTCCGTCTTTAGTGGTACAGATTCGGGCTGACATTGTACGACTTTGGACAGGCACTTGAGGGGATAAAAAAAAACGTAGGTTTTCGGGAGATGTTATGAATGGGCACTTTGATGTTCTCATTCCCTACACTTACATGCCTGATGTACACATGGAGCACACAAAAATTGAGGATAAAAGTCGGTCGCCTTAAAAGGCGAGTGCGCTTAGTAATATGATATTTGTAACGTCTAATATGTCTTATTTTCTCTTATTTTGTCTAATATATTGGGTAATACAAGTGTAATGGTGACTAAAGGGTGTTATTTCATGTCTAGAGGGCTCTAATAATGTTAAAAAACGTATTTAGAAGGTCGTAAACAGGTTTTCTATACTCTAACTGCGAAAATATTCGATTTATAAATAAAGAATCCTACTTCGCGAAAATTCATTTATCACGGTAGAGTCTGGAACGGATTAACCGTGATAAACGAGGGTTCACTGTATACATATATACATATTTTCCCAATATTTGTTGTAACAAAAGTTTGGTTATAACAAAATATTTTTATGGTCCTGTGAGTTTCATTATAATGGGATTCCACCTGTATATACTTAGGTTTGATCATGGACTCCCGCAACTTGGGAAGTGTTACAAATGAAACATTAAGGTGGCAAACTACTGATCTTAACGTGACAAGTCATAAATTATGGTAAATGCACAAGGACAAGACAGAATAGTAAATGGGATGAGGCAACACAACATCATAGCTGTAAATCATTCAGGACAGACTCTATTCATGTCTTTGGTAAGCTCAATTCACTTGCCAAGCAAAAATGCAAACTCAAAAGAAAATAAAACTACTGGTAATGCAGCTTACCACATAACTGGTATAAAATCTTGGGAGTTGGGAGGGACATGAAAGCTGTTTTTATCCTGCATTTCAGTAGAGGAGAGCGTGTGAAATAGATGGATCTTTTCACCTGTGGCTTTTCTTTGGGCAGTCTACTCTTTTTGTTCATGGAGACTGGTATAAGCTGTGTGGTAATTACTCCCAATGTTTGAAAAACATTGTAATATGCTTCGTAGTGATTTTATATATAGTTTTACCTTACTGAAATCATGTACTGCATAAAATGTGATATGGAGTAGTTGTGGTAGGGGCTACTTTTTGCCTTTTACATTCTGTGTTATCTATTCCTTTACATGCCAGTTTCACTGGGTAAGTAATTCTGTCCAGTACATCCATAGCAATCAGATATTACATCTACTCTACATGCCAGCTTACTGCTGCTTGGTGTGCATTATTCATTTTCATGATTCATTTATTTGTTCATTAAGCCCTTAATTTTTTTTTTACTTCTTACAATTGTCATATGAGAGCTCAAAACAGTTTAACAATTCAATGCTTGTGCTTTGAAAATGTCAGGCATGTCTGTGCTTTGTGTTTATATTAAAAAAAAAAACTGACTTTTTACCTGTTTAAATATTACATTAAAAGATGTTCTTGTGAAACATCATACACTTAACCATCTTCTTTTTATTTAGATTTTTTCAAGGAAAACCTCATACTTAAATACCAGCAATATTGGTATCCTCTGTGTTTTGCATCCTGTTCCACCTCTCAATAATGTATACAGTCAAGATATATGTTTTCCCTCCATTGGTGTAGATTGTCCTTGATATTGAATAGTTTTTAGAACCTCATAGAGGCCCCAGAAATGTATTCTTCACGACATCATGATCCAGCTTTATAAAATGTTGCAGCTTCTCCCTTCTTGGTCTAGCAGTAACATTAGCTAGCTGGGGTTTCTGCTCTTGTATCTTCTCAATAAAATATTTTTCAGTATAACTGGTGGTAGTGCCTTTAAGTGGAATGTAGTATGCTAGCCTCAACATATTGATTAGTAATGTGTCTTGTTTGTGTGATTCGATTTTAAGTCTGACTTGGTTTTAATTTTCTTTCCTTTCTGTTGTTGCCAGTGTGCTAGGTTGCTGCATTTCATGCCTCACAAGAATTATGTTTGTTTTTTATGTGGTTATTCATTATTGGTGTGCTTTTATGTACTAGTGCAGTATTACACACATTATGTTCCAAATCTGAGGTACTCCTAATAGGCTACATTTTTTGCTGGTGGCATCTATTCTGGTTCCAAATGTATAAGATCTGTAATGTAGCTTCAATACTGCCCATAAATTTTATTTAGATAAACAAATCTCAAAGTACATCTGTGTCAGGTATTGCCATTGAACAAGGCAATTAAATTATAGTATTGTAATTCTTCCATAAAATTTAACATTCAGTTTCTTCAGGTGGCATGATAGCCAGAAAGACCAGTACAAAAATGAAGTCACGATTATACAATTCTAATTATTCCCTTCCTTTACAATGTGGAAGTGTGTGTAGTTATGGGATGAGGCTCAGAAAGTATTCAAGTACTTTTTTTGTAAGATATTGCACATTCCCCATTGCTTGTTGAAATTATGCAACAACTACACAATGACAAATCCTCAAAGAAAAAATCAGCATGCTTCCGCCTCTGTGGAGATTTTAATTTATCCATGAAAATGCTGTAGTGCTAATAGTATGCTGCCATCAGGTGGACAAGAAAAACATTGATTTTAAAAATGTAAGTAATTTTAAGTTTTTTTATATTTCCAAAACTTTTGTATCCAACTTGACACAGTGTACTTGGTCAGCTGTTTGTGGCTAATCAGCTGTACCATAAATAACACCACTTTAAGGTAAAAGGTAAAAGGTAAAAAATTCCTTTTATTTTATATAAATATTAATATTAGGTTCCAAAGGAAATCTCAGTAACTGCTATGAATATAAAAATTGAAGTGCATTTTTTAACAAATTATACAAAGACAATGGGATAATTACTAATTATTTAGATATGCCCAGATTGCAAGTACATTGTCAAACCTCCTTTATCAACTTTCCATATTGTTCATTTCTTGGTGAAAGACCAAGTTGTTTGTATACCAAATACTTTTTTTAATTTGCACACATGTTCACTTTGGCTTAATGTTTGGCCACATTCCCTTTCTCTTTGTTTATAGTGAGTCTCTGTATGCTATCATTTTTATTTTTTTTTTATTTATTTATTTTTTTTTAAAACCTTTAGCTTTGCTAGCACAAATACATCAGCCAACAGAGGCATCTATCTTTACAACTACAGACTAAAGCTGAGACATTTGCGTCTTTTATGAGCCTACTTTTTGTACTCCATGCACTGAATGTAATACCATACACTCCAGCTTTTCCACCCTTCATTCCTTTTCTCTTCAACCCATTGTTGTGGTCTGTGCTGCATTCTGCTTATGCATTCACTATTGTTTAAAAATAATGTACCAATAATAAAATTTACCTGTAAACATTTTCAATGTTAAAATTTCAGGCTTCTTTTTTAAAATTTTAATTTGTATTGTAGAATCTCCATTGCCCAACCAGATTCAAATCCCTTTCCCAAAGAGAGTTTTTATAAGATAATCAGGATTTGACTAGATAAACGAGCTGATACCAACATTCCTGTATTAAAGAGTTAAAATTATATTGCTGTCACATTCCTGAAGTTATAAGAGAGACTCTTTGGATCAGCTTTAATACATCAAAGCTCTGATATGTCCCAATAGACAATTTTCGTGCGTCAAAGAGTTAAATTATATTATTGTCTTACAGAAGACTTCTTTGTCCCAAAGACTGTTTACTGGATAAACTGATTGTTCCTAGCAAGTTCTTTTCTTTATCTATGTTTTTACATCAAAGAGTTGTGTTTGTATTATTGTATTTTGTTAGTCTTACTGAAGCACCTTACAGTGAAGCATCTGATTTGAAAACCAGAAACTTCTATTATCAAGTCTATCTCATTAGCTATCATAAGAAGTACAGTATGTTGGAGTTGACTATGTTTACCAGGAGTCCTTGATGTCCACAGTGTCTCCATGTTTTTGTTCCTACTGAATTTCTTAAATAAATCTTTTTTAGTTAAACATTTTTGTTCTTTTTAGTTTTCATTTTAGTTAGTTCATTTGTCAAGATTGTCAACCCTTAATTGCTTCTTTTAGACATAAACAACTTTATTCATCACTGTAATTGCTTCTTACTTTCTTAAACACATGCT
Organism: Polypterus bichir lapradei; assembly: GCA_026402145.1. NCBI lineage: Eukaryota > Metazoa > Chordata > Cladistia > Polypteriformes > Polypteridae > Polypterus > Polypterus bichir. The sequence continues at coordinate 118,042,084 of JANRMT010062792.1, read as the reverse complement.
CACCAAATCTAATATGTAAATGGTAAGGCAACCAGCAGTTCACCGTCTAATTTATTCTCATCTACACCTATGTATGTTCATCGAGGAGTGTCTGACTTAATGCAATTTCTGAAAAGATATGGAAGTGAAGGAATGAGAATTAGTAATCCATGCCAGTCCACAAATCATTTGGATGATATTCTCGGAAAAGTCTAAGAACCTGACGTGGCAGAATGAAAAGCATGGAGTTAAATAAAGTGGTCTTCTTCTAATTAAGCAAGTGAGTTAGAACAATTTGCAAGGCTGAACTTGAGCAGAATTGTGTATATCTTGTTAGTCATTGTATTTTTATCAAATGCAGCAGTTGTCTTCTTAAAAATTAACATTTGTCTTTATGTAAAGTTTGTCCATATATATATATATATATATATATATATATTTTTATTTTCTTTCTTTTTTTTTTTTTTAAAAAGATAATCATAATTTGAGTCCAGATGACAAGGCAGCCTGGATATCCAATACCAAGTCTCCTATTTCCTTTTTAAGCAAACTTGGACAAAGTATCTCCAGAAAGAGGAATCCAAAGGTACTTAAAATGATGATAATAATAATAGTATATTTTTTTCTTCCTTTAACGTAGAAAACGTTTCAGATTAGCAACTACTATGGGTGAAATAAACAGCATAAAAGTATTATGAAGAAAAGGATGATGTCCCTATTAAAAGAAATCTGATTAAAGGCTGTGTTTTTATTTTATAATCTTTTACTATGTTGTATTTACACCAGTTTTCTTCTTCCTTTAAGGGTTTGCATAGGTGGCCTATTATAATGGGTATTTTCTACTATATAGTCTTATAAATGTCATATGAAAAATAGATTTCTTTTCATTGAGACTAAACTGAAACTGTTCATGTTTATCAGTAAAATATGTACCTTAATCACATTCATTTTGTACTCTTCTGCTGTGTGCTTTCTTTATAACGTTCACTGTTATTCTTTCTACTCCATAAACTGAAGCAATGCTTGAAGTAATTCCACCATTTTTCTTAAATGTTTAACAATTTCAAATTTTTTGTGACAATTCCAACACCACATGCATACAGTGGGTATAGAAAAGAATCACCCCCTTTGAAATATTCCCATTTTTTTGCTTTACAGCCTTAAATGAAAACACACACACAAAATATTTCTTCCCAGGTTTACTTACTCAATGCAACCTATAACATCCAAGTGAAAGATATCACAACTACAGTTCAGAAAAATTATAAAAAATCAAAAACAAGACATACTGAGATTAATAAAGGATCACCCCCTAATGTCAATATTTTGTTGAACCACCTTTTGCTTTAATGACAGACTTGAGTCTGTTGGGATACTTCTCTATCAGCTTCGCACATCTAGATTGAGCAATATTTGTCCACTCTTCTTTACAGTACTGTTCAAGTTCGGTCAAATTGGATGGTGAGCGTTGGTGGACTGCTATCTTCAAATCTTTCCACAGATTTTCAATGGGATTTAGGTCTGGGCTCTGACTGGGCCATATGAGGACATTCACTTTTTTCTCCTTCAGCCACTGTGTGGTCCATTTTGCTGTGTGCTTCAGGTCGTTGTCGTGTTGAAAGGTAAACATTCTGCCCATCTTCATCTTTCTCGCAGAGGGTAGCAGGTTTTCCTCAAGAATCTGACAATATTTTCCCCCATCCATTTTTCCTTTTATCCTAACAAGACCCACAGGTCCTGCGGCAGAGAGACACCCCAACAACTGGATGCTGCCACCTCCATGCTTTACTTGCAGGTATGGTGTGTTGTGGATGGTCAGCTGCATTGGATTTCCGCCAGGTTTACCATTTGGGATTGAGGCCAAATAGTTCGATTTTGGTCTCATCTGACCATAAGACCTTTTTCCACTTGGCATCAGAATCTTCAAGGTGCATTCTGGCAAAGCTCAAACAAGCCTTAATGTGGCCTTTCTTGAGAAGCAGCTTTTTCCTTGCGACCCTCCTGAACAAGGCACAATTGTGGAGCGCTTGTGAAATTGTTGTCGCGTGCACACAATGACCACTCTTTGCCATAAAATACTGTAACTTCTTCAAAGTGGCCATTGGCCTCTTGGTAGCCTCTCTTGCCAGTTTCCTCCTTGCTCTTCCATCCAGTTTGGAGGGACAGCCAAATCCAGGGAGGGTCCTAGTAGTACCAAACACTTGCCACTTCTTTATTTTGGACTTTACTGTGCTTCTTGAGATTGATAAAGCCTTTGAGATTTTTTTGTATCCATCTCCTGCCTTATGTCTGTCCACAACTCTATCCCTGAGATCTTTTGAAAGTGGCTTGCCACCCATAGTCAGTTGGTTGCTGTCAGTTGCACAACCAAGCAAGGGAATGCTCCAGGAACAGCTGTTTTTATGCTTCACTAATCACACTGATTACAGTTGATCACCGGTGGAAGCCAGTAACCATAGTCTGCAATGGAAATGGTGGTTACTTGCACCTGATTGAGTTTACAAATATTGTTTAGGAGGGGAGTGATCTTTTATTAATCTCAATATGTCGTTTTTTATTTTTTAAAATTCTTCTGAACTGTAGCTCTGATATCTTTCACTTGGATGTTATAGATTGCATTGAGTAAGTAAAGCTGGGAAAAAATATAGTTTTTTGTATTTTCTTTTAAGGCTGTAAAGCAAAAAAATGTTTTCTATACCTACTGTATGTTTATCAGTCATACCAATGTATAGTAGGTTAATTATAACAAAAGAGAATAGCTACGAAACACTATTAAAACTGAAGGTACATAATTGCCACTGTGATTTGAAAATGCTGTATGACATGTGGTGCTGGGGAAAAACACTACGTGCTAATACAAGAGAGAGTTGTTCAGTGTGAATACCTAGCAGCGTACAGAACGGCAGTAGTAGTACAGCAATAGATGCTGGCGTGCACAATGTGTTTTTTTTGTTTTTTTTTGTTTTGGCCCTGGAAGTTAATGGAGACTGAAAGTAAATTAAGTGATGGATAATCAAGGTTTTACTGTACTGGTTTTCCAATTAATCATTTAAACAATTCAGTATTGATTCTTAATGTCTCAGGATTGTTGTTGTGAATCCCTCTCCTGCTCAATTACTATACAGTGTATGTAGATTTTTACTTGTATTCGTTTTTTGACGTCCAATCCAGTAGAGGGTGCTAATGTGTTAAGGCTTTCTATGGAAAAAAATACTACTTTGCATTAAATGGTGTGTCCTCTTTTACTGAAATCAGCGTCTTGGACACTTAAATCAGATGTGTGTACATCCTACGGATTCAGACGGTGCATAATGAAGAACTGGATAAAAGCAAAGCCATATGTAAGCTGTGCAGCTCAGAAGTTAATTATTGTTTTAACACAACAAATTTGGGAAATCACTTGACCATGATGGGCAGCATGGTGGCGCAGTGGTAGTGCAGCTGCCTTGCAGTAACGATACCTGGGTCGCTTCCCGAGTCCTCCCTGTGTGGCGTTTGCATGTTCTCCCCATGTCTGCGTGGGTTTCCTCCAGGTGCTCCAGTTTCCTCCCACAGTCCAAAGACATGCAGGTTAGGTGTATTGGTGCTTCAAAATTGTCCCTAGTGTGTGGGGTATGTGTGTGTGCCCTATGGTGGGCTGGCGCCCTGCCCGGGGTTTGTTCCTGCCTTGCGCCCTGTGTTGGATTGGATTGGCTCCAGCGGACCGTGGCTTTGTGACCCTGTGTTAAGATATAGCGTGCTGGAAAATGACTGATTGATGATGACTGACTTAACTATGATGTCACCCAGAAACGTTGTCTTAGTTGACATCCAAACAAGTAAAGACTAAACAATCTTCCTTGGAGATGACATTTAGCTCCAAGCTTCTGTTTAACTTGCCTCGTGTCCAAATAATAACAGAATATGTAGAAAGATAATCGACTCTACAACTTGCCTCACCTGGCAAAGCAGGCGGACAATTATTGGAATTTTCAGAACATCCTGCAATATAAAAGTGATCGTGTAAAAAGTGCAGCCGATTTGAAGTAACTCCATAATAGCAGCATTATTAGTCACAATGGCCAGTTCTTTTTCTTTTATGTGCCATTCAGTGCCACTGTCAACAAGCATCAGCTCTAGACCCTCAATTTAAATGCCTTTTTGTCTGATGACTTTTAGGACACCTTTTGAGACTGACTAGTGTGACTGCTACAGGTGAGCAACTGAAGATGTAGTATGGGTAACTTGTAGAATTATAGAAAGACTTCCTGCTGTATCTTTAATTTTGACTAATTTAAGATTAGTCTAAATCTCCAACAGGAGAATAAATTTGGCTGTTTAGTTGAAGGGTGTCTACATGGAGAATCATAAAACGCAAATGGGTTATTGAATAACATTATTTTAGAAGCAGTATTTGATTATTTTATAATAATATTATTCAAATAAAGATAAAGATTTTTTTAAAGTAGATGCTATTGCATTGTATTAAAACAAGGAGCACCCCATAATATACGTGGACTCTCATGCAACAATACATTTGTTAGTAAAATTATTGTAAATTTTGAATGAGTGTAGTACAGTACAGTGAAAAAAATGTTTTCTTTTAAATAAAGAGCAATGATATTTGTTACACATCTTCCAAATACCAATGTTATTTGTTCTTTACTAATCAAGTATTTCTTCTTAAATTCCTTGCTTACGCATATGTTATGTAGGCACTCTTCAAATAAAGTGTTACTGACATTTGTCACATTATATTAATGTTCTCTATGCATGGCAAAGCAATATCTAAAAATGCCACCACTTCAAATATATTCATTGTACAGTAATTCAGTCAAGGTAAAATCGATAACTAATTGGATTGGGGTATTGTGAATCGAATTCAAATTGATTCGGGACATCAATGATGATACCCAGCCCTAGTCTCTAGTAGTGTTTGCAGCAGTTTCTAAAACATCTTTCAGTGAAGTGTCCCCTCTCCCAAACCCATCTCGAAATAGAGACAGAATTGATGTTGATGTTAAGGTCTTTGGTAAGAAAGTTTAGGAAAAAACTTCCTTTTAAAAGTCAGTAGTTGGACTATATGGTATAATATACATTTAATTTTATTATTATTGCATTTACGTTTGGTGCATGGTCGAGTGGTAGCCTTGTTGCTAATGTTTAGGTGATTAAAGGATTGGTAGGTGAGTCTTTGTGATATTAGTTTCCCGGCATGTTCAGGTAACTTTTGCATCTGGCATATTAAACAACGTTAATTGTATTTTTTCCCCTTTTGTCTCTTTCAGGATAAAAAAGACAAGGAGGTTGATGGATCAGGTAAACGCAGAAAGACAAGTCAGTCAGAAGATGTAAGTAGTTTTATCTGCATATTAAAAAAAACTAGTTTTTGTTAAATTATTAATGCCTTTTACATCTAGCCTGAAGAAGAGGCCTGAGCTGCCTCAAAAGCTTGCATATTGTAATCTTTTTAGTTAGCCAATAAAAGATGTCATTTCACATGACTTCTCATTGCATCCATAATGGCTAACATGGCTAAATTGATGTTTCATATTGTTTGTAACAAAGTGCATAGAGTTAAGCATAGGAATTAATCTAGGTTTATCTGTTTTGCCTTGATGTTTTAGTCAAAAGGAAGTGAAATACACTTCAGATATATATTTTTTTCTAACCTTTATTGTTAAATTGTCATTGCATGTAGCCTGTGATTTAATATGAAAACTCTGTCTACTACATTTTGATGTGCTTGTCTAGGGGCTCTCATGACTCCTCCAAGTTATTTTGTCATGAAAACTGTCCAGAAAAGACATTATGGGTTTTATTTAAAGATCTAATATCATCTATCTTCATCTATGCATTTGGAAAGGTGTGAAGTACTGTACATACCACAGGATGTAAAGTAGAATGGTTAAATCTGCAAGTTGTCCCTAGTTGGACAAGAGACAATAGCAGTAATCTCCATTGTTTGGTTACTTAGCCCTTAATTTACAGACGGGTCTCTCTATATAGTGACATTTAAATCCCTTGAACACCCAAAGAGAAACCTCAGTACAGTGAAAACATTCTTTTCCTGATTTCTCATATTGAAAATTTATGACAATCATTGTTTGTTGGTTTTCATCTAAAACTTAATATTAGATAATAGTCACTTATATGTGGTGACTACAACCAAACAGTTCCTATCATTCAATATCAGGTTTTCACATTGCTAGTGAGCAATTTTGTCCACTCTTTCTTGCATAACTCCCTTATTTCAGAGACGCAGGTAGGTTGTAAAGAATGAGTAGATTGTTTCATGTTCTTTCCCAGGATCCCTGGTGAATTTATGTCTAAACTTTGACTAGGCCTGTCCAAAACTTTAATTTTGTTCCTTTTCAACCATTATGATGTGGATTTGCTTTTGTGTTATGGATATTTGTCTTGTTACGTGATTTAACTGTATTCAGCTTTGGCTAATAGATGTGCTTTCAGGCATTCTCCTCATGATTTTTCTAATACCAAGCGATTTTCATGTTTTCTTCAGTTTTGACAAGTCATCCATGTCCAGAGGTAGTAAAGCATCTCCACATAAACATCATGATGTTTAAATATTGATACAATTCTCTTATTGTAGAGTGCTGTGTTTGCTTTATAGCAGACACAGTGAAATTTGTATCATCCAAAAAGCTTCACTGTTTGTCTTATCTGTGAGTAGAACATACAGTAATCCCTCCTCGATCGCGGGGGTTGCGTTCCAGAACCCCCCACGATAGATGAAAATCCGCGAAGTAGAAACCATATGTTTGTATGGTTATTTTTATATATTTTAAGCCCTTATAAACTCTCCCACACTGTTAACATTATTAGAGCCCTCTAGACATGAAATAACACCCTTTAGTCAAAAGTTTAAACTGTGCTCCATGACAAGACAGAGATGACAGTTCTTTCTCACAATTAAAAGAATGCAAACATATCTTCTCTTCCAAGGAGTGCGCGCATCAGGAGCAGAGAATTTCAGAGAGAGAGAGAGAGAGCTCGCTAAGAAAAATCAAATCAAAAAATCAATACGTGCTTCTGTGCTTTTTTAAGTATGCCGCACCGCGATAAAGCGGCATTTTTTAGAGGAGCGTCCGTATCATTATCTTCTAAGCAAACAGCCTCTGTGCAAACAGCCCCTCTGCTCACACCACCTCCGTCAGGCGCAGAGAACATCAGAGAGAGAGAGTGAGATTAAAGCAAACAATCAAAAAATCAATATGTACTTTTGGGTTTTTAAGTATGCCGAAGAGGAGCGTCCTTATCCTCTGTGCAAACAGCCCCTCTGCTCACACCCCCTCCGTCAGGCAAAGAGAGTGAGAGAGACATAGAAAAGCAAACAATCAAGCACTGCGCTGAAAGCATATCTTATATCATTGAGGAGTTTTAGTTAATATGTAATACATGCTCTGATTGGGTAGCTTCTAAGCCATCCGCCAATAGCGTCCCTTGTATGAAATCAACTGGGCAAACAAACTGAGGAAGCATGTACAATAAATTAAATGACCCATTGTCCGCAGAAATCCGCGAACCAGCGAAAAATCTGTGATATATATTTAGATATGCTTACATTTAAAATCCGCTATAGAGTGAATCCGCGAAAGTCGAAGCACGATATAGCGAGGGATTACTGTACTCCCAAACGTCTTAGGAAATCCTCCAGATGATTCCTGGCAAATAAAATACAATAATTTCTGTTCTTCATGATTATTATAATGACAGAGGAAATGAACTTTAAACTGTAAGATTGTCAGTTCAGTCCTCACTGCCAGTTCACTGTGTGTCCCTAGAAAGTCATTTAACTTGACACTTCTCCAGCTGCAAAAAGTATATGTAATAAGCCATACTCTGTGCCTTGGTATGATGTTTACTATAGGAGGGAGCTATATGAAATTGTGGATAAATATATAATTCCTTCATTATAATTTCAATATTTTAAATACACTTTTGTTATGCATTAATGTGTATTGCATTTTCAGAATTGTCTGGTAGTGTATGTGTTTCCTTTCAAATCCATCCTTTATTTATTTAAAATGAAAACATATTTTGCTCTTGACTGGCTTTTTGAAATTATTCCTTCTATTTTCTTGTTACCTTTATTGCCTGTCAACGGCAGGAGGAAGTCTCTCGTAGCTGCCATGATGAAAGGCCAACTCTTGTTAGTGCACTCACTGAGCGGAGAATTGATGCCTCAATAGGAAATCAAAACAAAGTAAAGTCTATGGCAACACAACTTTTGGCTAAGTTTGAGGAGAATGCACCTACACAGTCTACTGGAGTTAAAAGACAGGTATGTATTGGGCACTGTTGTTTTGAACTAAGTTTAGGATTTTCAGTGTCCATTACCTTTTAATTGTGTTAATTATTAACCAAATCAAAAATGGCTATAATAAGTTGATTCACTGTGTATTTAAGAATATAAAAACATAAGGATTGAAAAAATGCTGTCATTTGGAGATAGCAGATGATTCAGACCTGGACAAACTGTAATATTATGTGGTAATGTTGCACTTAAACTGTTAACTTGAGTAATTAGTGTTTGTTATGTTGTGTAAACTGATCCCATCGACTCACAATGCAATTTGGGAGACAAGTAGTTTGTGTCATCAAAGGTCATAAGTTTCTAAAACACATTTAGGCAGTTGTATACTGTATGAAGAGGGCTTCCCCTAATATCCTGAGGCTAACAGACAGTCATCCATTTTGGTGGTAAAAATGTGTTTTCTTTAAAAATGAAATAATTGGGCACCCAGGATAGAGCCAGAGCTTAGTACCCTTTAAAGAGCGCACCCCAGTTACTTTCTGCCTCTTCTATGTTTTAGAGATGTACTCTGGCTTCTTTTTTTCCCTATCAGGTGTTTGGTCAGAATAACCTTTCTGTGGCCTGAGACACCAAAGTACTCAAAGTACTTAACCTAATGATGTTGCTTTATCCAGGCCAGTTTGTGAAATCTGTGCCTACATTACCTGGAGTTGGCAACATGCAGTGTTTCTCAAGAGTTCTGGTCCTCAATGATCGTAACATATTTTTCAGACTAAATTGTTTTTGAAATGAGAGCAATTCAATTCTCTTCACTTAAGTCCATGTCACATTAGAGGATTTTTCCACCGATTTTCAGTTGTAGCTTTCATTTACTTAATCTTAGCCAGTGGGAAGCAGTCGGCAGCACACTCCTGCCAATATTACATACAGTGCATCCGGAAAGTATTCACAGCACATCACTTTTTCCTGATTTTGTTATGTTACAGCCTTATTCCAAAATGGATTAAATTCATTTTTTCCTCAGAATTCTACACACAACACCCCATAATGACAACGTGAAAAAAGTTTATTTGAGGTTTTTGCAAATTTATTAAAAATAAAAAAACTGAGAAAGCACATGTACATAAGTATTCACAGCCTTTGCCATGAAGCTCAAAATTGAGCTCAGGTACATCCTGTTTCCCCTGATCATCCTTGAGATGTTTCTGCAGCTTAATTGGAGTCCACCTGTGGTAAATTCAGTTGATTGGACATGATTTGGAAAGGCACACACCTGTCTGTATAAGGTCCCGCAGTTGACAGTTCATGTCATAGCACAAACCAAGCATGAAGTCAAAGGAATTGTCTGTAGACCTCCGAGACAGGATTGTCTCGAGGCACAAATCTGGGGAAGGTTACAGAAAAATTTCTGCTGCTTTGAAGGTCCCAATGAGCATAGTGGCCTCCATCATCCGTAAGTGGAAACCACCAGGACTTTTCCTAGAGCTGGCCAGTCACCTAAACTGAGCGATTGGGGGAGAAGGGCCTTAGTCAGGGAGGTGACAAAGAACCCGATGGTCACTTTGTCAGAGCTCCAGAGGTCCTCTGTGGAGAGAGGAGAACCTTCCAGAAGGACAACCATCTCTGCAGCAATCCACCAATCAGGCCTGTATGGTAGAGTGGCCAGACGGAAACCACTACTTAGTAAAAGGCACATGGCAGCCTACCTGGAGTTTGCCAAAAGGCACCTGAAGGACTCTCAGACCATGAGAAACAAAATTCTCTGGTCTGATGAGACAAAGATTGAACTCTTTGGTGTGAATGCCAGGCGTCGCGTATGGAGGAAACCAGGCACCGCTCATCACCAGGCCAATACCATCCCTAAAGTGAAGCATGGTGGTGGCAGCATCATGCTGTGGGGATGTTTTTCAGCGGCAGGAACTGGGAGACTAGTCAGGATAAAGGGAAAGATGACTGCAGCAATGTACAGAGACATCCTGGATGAAAACCTGCTCCAGAGCACTCTTGACCTCAGACTGGGGCGACGGTTCATCTTTCAGCAGGACAACGACCCTAAGCACAAGGCCAAGATATCAAAGGAGTGGCTTCAGGACAACTCTGTGAATGTCCTTGAAGGGCCCAGCAAGAGCCCAGACTTGAATCCGATTGAACATTTCTGGAGAGATCTTAAAATGGCTGTGCACCGACGCTTCCCTTCCAACCTGATGGAGCTTGAGCGGTGCTGCAAAGAGGAATGGGCGAAACTGGGCAAGGATAGGTGTGCCAAGCTTGTGGCATTATATTGAAAAAGACTTGAGGCTGTAATTGCTGCCAAAGCTGCATCGACAAAGTATTGAGCAAAGGCTGTGAATACTTATGTACATGTGATTTCTCAGTTTTTTTATTTTTAATAAATTTGTAAAAACCTCAAGTAAACTTTTTTCATGTTGTCATTATGGGGTGTTTTGTGTAGAATTCTGAGGAAAAAAATGAATTTAATCCATTTTGGAATAAAGCTGTAACATAATAAAATGTGGAAAAAGTGATGCGCTGTGAATACTTTCCGGATGCACTGTACCTTACAACTGATACTATCTAATCCAATGATAGCAAACCTATGACACACGTGTCAAAGCAGAAACACCACAGTGTTTTGGGTGACATGCCAGTATTCACCAAGACTCGAGTTACCAAAGAAATGGAACAAACAAAAATATAAGAAATAACAAACTCTTGGGGTATCCTGTTTGATGTCTCATAGTTTACACATCATAACAGAATTTGAAAAAAAATAAATAAAGGACATAGATTGCAGCTGAACCTAGCTGTTAACTCTTTGAACAGCACCTGTTCTTATTGGCTGTCAGAAAAAGGGCAACCACGACTGTCCTGGAAGATTGGTGCTCAGTTGGTTAATGTGACCTGAGCTGTGATTTTAGTTGTGTAACTTGACATGGTGCAGCAAGTTGGTGACTTTTAATCGACAAATTTGACATACCCCATGACAAAAAGTCACCCATCAAGCAATTAGAATATACTCCATTTTTACTTTTATTTTTGAATGTGGTATTTAATCATCTAGTTTGACAATTATAAACATTCCTCTTGGAAGCATTTTTCTGTTTACACTACATTCTTAATTGTCTATAGGAAAGGAAATGTAAGGCAAATAGTCTTACTAACCAAGTTTAATGAAAAATAAAAAAAAGATCAAGTGTAACATGACACAGATGTTTTAAACGGTATGAGTCCAACAGGTATCTCCCTAAATATGTCTGAGAAGCTAAATTCATACAGTTCATTTCTTGGATTACAGAAAGCTGACATACTGTATTAAGAAATTAAGTTAGATTAACAGCAAAATTTTCTTCCTATAAACACATTTTTAGGCTTAAAACCTATAGCCTTCCAGGACTTTGAAACTCATGCATTAAAAAAAATTCTGCTTCAGCCAAAATTGGTATTTCTCAATTCTTTGTCATCTTAACAATATTAGATGTTGTAGGTGTTGTCATTTTATTTATAAAGTACAGTAAAACTTCTATTATCCGTTCTGGACAGGGGCGGTGACAGATAAGGGAAAAGATAGCTAACGGAGCAGTTACTTTAATAATGATATATAGTAGATTAGTTTAGCGAATAGTCGTATTTATTTACAAAAATGAATTTATTATCAAAATATAATAAAATTAATTCATATATTAACAAAACATGATAGAACAGAGTCTTAATAAGAAAATTACAATACAGAAGCAAGCAAAAAGAAGCAACAAATATGTGTATAGATATTTAAATATATACATTTATTTTTTAAAAGTATTATTTTTGCTGTTTTATTACTCCACCCATTTTTTTTTTAGAGGCAATGCTTCGAATTTTCCGTAAGAATAATACTTGTGTGGCATCTGCTTCTTCTTGCACCTCAAACCACGCTATATACTGTACTTTGACAGCATCATTTCAGCTTCACCGTGACTAATTATTTTTAATGTTCTGTCGGTAGCAACTTCCTCTTCTTCTTCTGATTCAGAGTCCACAGCAGTTGCATTTTTAATTGGTTCATTATCATCCAGGATTTTACAACCACCTTTCTTTTTGTCAATTTGCAACCAATTATTCACTTCCCCATATGAAATGTTTTCACAGGCTGGAACTTCTGAGCACAGAATCCACAATTCAGTCTCATTTTTAACTGAATCAGAACTTGGTTCAGTTTCTGCTGAATCCGAAATGGGCCATAACTTATTCCAGCATCTTTGCAAACCTTTAACTGGCAGATTGTTCCAGGCTTCCGCACCATTAAAAAGTGTACTTTTTCCAGAAATCTTTTACTCCTGATTCATCATCCAAAGTAACGAGTTTTTGAATAAAACCCCTCCCATAATGGCGTTTCATACTCTAAATTGTGCCTTGATCCATTGGCTGAATGAGTGGTGTTGTGTTGGCCATCAGAATGTGATACACTACAGGTGCTGGTCTTAAAATTAGAATATCATGACAAAGTTGATTTATTTCAGTAATTCCATTCAAAAAGTGAAACTTGTATATTAGATTCATTCATTACACACAGACTGATGCATTTCAAATGTTTATTTCTTTTAATTTTGATGATTATAACTGACAACTAATGACTAATTTTATGACCAGCACCTGTATTTTGCTGTCATCTCTCTTCAAATCATATATGGAATGAGTAGGAGCATTGTCCATTAGTACCATCACTTCTTGTGGTAACCCCAGCAATAACGTGTGATTTTACACCTGGTACAAATATTTTAAGGAACAAATCCTGAAATATTCCTTGGCTCATCCATATGTTTTTCTGTGCAGGAATGGTATTTAGGTTTATGTTTTTAAATGACGTAGGCTTTTGTGGTATTTCTATGACAAGAAATGGAAATTTATGCTGCTGCTTGCGTTAGCACACACCATTACAGTAATGCAATCTTTTTGCAGCTTAAATCCTGGTACTGATTTTTCAGACATCGAGGACAAAGTCTTTTGAGGTATTGCCTTCCAGTTAAGGCCAGTCTTGTTGCAATTGTACACTTGGTCTCTAACCATACCTCGCTTAGCTATTTCCTTGTGTAGTTTCTCACAATAATCAGCAATAACTGTACTATCTGTACTCTGCTTTTCTCCTGCAATGTCCAATTGTTGAGTACCATGGCAGAACTTACATTTTTGTAACTGTCCAGTGCTTGCTTTGAAAGAGCAATCCCCATAAAGTTTTTTTATTCATCTCAATAGCTTCTGCAATTATTTTATGTCCCAATAGTGGAATTCCTTGGCTTCATGTTTGAAAAAACCATTGATAACTGACAATAAACCACTCCTACCTGACAATATCCAATTATTAATTTTTAGCATGTTTCATTGTTTTGCGATTTTTAACATTACCATTAGTGGTTTCCATTTTCAACATGTTTTGACTGCACTGTGGTTCATTTCATTCACTGTTGTTCTTCCTACTCTGTAAACTGAAGCAATACTTGAAGCACTTTCACTGTCTCGTAAATGTTTAATTAAATTTTTTTTGACAATTCCAACATCACACGCATATGTTTATCAGCCATAACAATGTATAGTAGGTTAATTACAGCAAAAGTGAAATGCTATGAAACGTTATTAAAACTGAAGATGCGTAACTGACACTGTGTTTTCAAAATGCAGTATGACATGTGGTGCTGGAGAAAAACACTACATGCTAGCACAAGAGAGAGTTGTTCAGTGTGAACTAGCACTAGCAACAATGTAGAGTTGTTCCAATGTACATAGTTTTTTTTTTTTTTTTTTGGCCCTGACAGTTAACAGAGACTGACGGTTAATTGAGTGACGGATAATCAAGGTTTTACTGTACTTTGTTTCTTTTTAATAAGGTTCAGAAATGTAATTCTTTTTATGTTCTCACATTCATGCTTTTTTTAAACTTGAGCACTAAATTAATATAGGAGATATGTTGCTAATTGTGGCAGCATCAGGCAGTTTTTGTTGGAAAAAGTTTACAGAATGGCAACTTTGTTCTTTGTAAGTAATTAATGACTGGATCTCTCCATCCAGTCTTTAGGAATTATGTGCAAAACCTCTTGAATTGCACCACTGGTTGAAAACTTTTCATCATAGTTAAAACCCAGGCAGGAGTGTTAGTATGATGTCCACTTAAGAGTCATTTGCTGATTAACTAACAGCAGTGTTTACAGTAGTAATCTTAACTATTCGTTATTATATTCACAGTAATATGCAGAAAGTTTTAGGCACTTGAGACAAGTTCACAAAAATATTTGCCTTAGATGGTTATTTAATCTTTTCTGGATTTGTATGTCAATATTAAAGAGCATATCTTAGATGTCCAAACATGACTTTTTGGGGAAAAAAATGAAGCAATAAAATGAGATATATGTCCTTAAAGAAAGAAAACTAGCATAGTTAATAGCCCAATTAAAAAACATAAAATTATTATAGGCATATAGTAAAGACCAGTACTTGATTAAGCAAACATAACAAACAGGTAGTAATGATTAAAATGTATAGGCTGAAACAGAAACAACTGTGTGGAGGAAATTAAACAGGGCAAAGGGCAACGATACTTAAAAAGGTGAGGTTGCTGTGTATGTGGCAGTTTAACCAACAGATCTTACACCATGGCAAAACTGAGCATAGTGACAAGAAGCAAGATGATCATACTTTTATAAAGTCCCTTCTAAGCAGATATTTTTATACCAGATGTGTGTTTCAAAATGTGCTATCCAAGCTCTTCAAAAGAAGTATAAACCGGCAGTTTTGAGTACCAGAAACATGGTGGTTGGTCACAGAAACTGAGTGCAGCAAAAGAGAAATACACACTTTCTTTCAAAATCTAACAATGTCAGGCACCACTATCAGCTTACATTTGGCAGAAATGCAACCAAATAGCCAATCCTCCAAGGTGGAAATAAGGCCAAACAAATCACCTATGTACAAACATACAAGGATGGGAGTATAGAAAAATGGTGGTACCCTACCCTGATGAGTCAAAACTTGAATTTTTATCTGTAACAAGAAAGCAGTTTATCCACCAAATGGCTAGAGAATGGTATGTTGATGAATTTATGCAGGCAAAATTGAAGCACAATTAAGTTCCCATGTCAGGTTTTTGACTGCACTTCCATTATTGGAATGTTAGATTTTATTAAAATTGATAGCCCATTCAGTGCTGAGAAATAAAGGATGATTCTTTTTCATCATTAAGTACGGTCAGTGAAGCAGCTAATCATTTTCAATTTCATTCTACAGCATGACAATGCCCCCAAACACACAGCCAAAGTCATGAAAAGCTATATTCTGCTATATACAATTACCACCACAGAACTCAACATTATTGAGCCATTCTGGGATTGCTTGCAAAGACAAAGACTGACACCTAAAATTTGAGTTCATGTACCTTCAGAAACCTCTTCAACAAGTACCTTAAAGAATTGCTGCTATCTTTAAGATAGAGGATGGCCACAACAGATGTTGATTTATGTTTTTTTTTCCTGCTTGCTGCACTTTCTCTGAAGTTTATCAGTTACCATAACTCTTCTTACATAGTACTATTTGTTTGTCTGCCTGTCTGTCCATACACAATCCCTAAATGTCAACAGATATATCTATAAATGTAGGTACAGGTAAACTATATAGAGAGAGTGCTGCAGGGATAGAAGATATGCCTCCTTGGAGATTTGACAATTCAACACCAGTAGAAGGCTCAGTGGCACAGGAATGCATGGTGCAGCATGAAGTTAACAATATATTTGGGAAGGTGTTTGGGTCTGAAGTAAAAAGGCACTTCTAGGCGATAAAAGGTCACAGCTGTGTTTGAACCTGTGAAACTCTGGAAGTGATAAAGGAGTGTTTAAACAGCTATAAGGATGTCCACATGTCTACTTTTCTATCAACCTGGAAGAGATTTAATTAAGACTTTTGTGGCAGCAGTTTGTGTTTTGTTCTTGTGTGTTGTAACTTTGTGTGCCCATCCCTGTATATTTAAAATAAACGCACATTTTTTTTTACATTTGTTGCTTCCTTAACATTAGTTATCTTGAGTGTGGCAAGTCACCATAACAGTGGTTTCATTTTAGTTTATATACTAACATATATATATGTGTGTGTGTGTGTATGTTAAAATGTTAAGGACTGCCTCTCTGTCATGCAAAAACCTGCAACCCACTGGGCCTTGAATCTTGATTATGGTATTGGAGGTTTGGGCTACCCCAGCAACGTAATTGGGTCATTATCTCAGCAAATGGCAGTATAGGCACAAGAACAGCCATATTGGCTTTGAAGCACATTACACAGGCCAAATGCAGGAGGAAAATGAATGTGTGACAAACACAGACCGCTGCCTGTGTAAACTGACATCTGCTTGAGTTTTTACAGCAAACTGGTCGTTTTCATTAAAATCAAAAGTCATACTTTGCAATCACAAAACAAAGTCATCAACACTGTCATGCCGTGAAAACAACAAGATCTGTGATGTCAGCCCAAAATCAAGCCAAAAGCAGGAGCTGTTTCTCTGACTACGAACGAGAAACGACAAAACCACAGGACACTGCCACACATACCAAAACAAAGTGACCAGACTGAATATAGAGTCATTGAGCAGCTTGCTTACACTGTGGCCCATTGCTTTGAATACAGAATGCATGGCATGAGATTAAATAGCTCTTTTCAGTAGAACAGAGAATATTCAGACTAATACCCTTTAAAATAGGGTATACATAGTTATTAGCTCTTTCAACCTTTTTAGTAAAAAAGTACTTGTATAATTGAAAGGGGTCACAGTTTTGTTTTACATTCTTTTCTTTTCTTTTGTATTATGTTTTCTCTGCAATGTGACTGGGAACTTTCTGCTTCTTTTTGCATTATTTTTAGCTAGAATGCATGCTTCTGCCTCCCAATACCTTTCTTATTTTTTCTTTTGATGGTGGATGCTATTTGTTTCCATTGTCTCTTCATGCAACATTCCTATGCCAGGAGCATTTGCTGACTCATCCCTCTCTCCGACCAAAAGAGCAGGGCCGACTTGCACCTATTCCACAGTGGAGACAGGTAACGTTCCTGAATGGCACTTTTTAGTTTTTATGAGTTTAGAAAGTGTGCTACAATCATATTTGTGTTTCAAATCTATATCTTAATTGTAGTATTATTCTTTTTTTTTTTTGGTGATATCTTTGAATTTAAAATATATTTGAGAAATAAGTATTATTCTTGTTTTCTTTATTTAGATTTTTTGCATAGGAAATACAAAGCTAAACTAAATACATTGATGAAGTTACTTTCATTATCAAGAAACTATTGTGATAAGAGTTGGATTGAATAAAAGTTGGATTTCCGAGAAGCTGGATTCGAGGGCTAATGTCAACTTTGCAAATGAGAGAGGCTACTAAGAGTTGCTGAGAGTTTCTGGTGTTTTCTGTGCTGTGAGAGTTAATTAAAAAAAATACATTTTGCTCCTATAAACTTGAATTTTGTTTGCAGCTAAGGAACCGTGCAAGAACTTTTAAAGCTTTTTTCCCTTTAGAAGGTTTTTTTGCATTTTTTTTCATCCACACAGGAGCAAAAGTAGCTAGGTGTTTGGAGGTGCACTTGGAAAAGTTACTTGTACTTGTACGTGTACTCATTTAGGCTGGGGCTGACTTCAATGCAATAAATGGGAAGGCTCAGCGGTGTGTAGGTAAGCAGCCAGTGTTAAGACACGTGATTAGACACAAGGAGCTGTAGGAGCAGATATGATAGAAATTAACTAGCAGAAGATATTCATTAAGCAAGTTTTATCTATCTATTGAACATTAGCCCGAAGGTAGAACAGTTAAGTGGGTGACAGCATAAGGGTTCATTAATACAGGGTGTGATGCCAACCTGGACGCAGACAGACAGGAGACAGGTTTTACCACACTACACACGTTTATTTACAGTTTGAACGGCCCAAAATACCAGACAACACAACACACCAATACACAGTCCCTTCTTGCCACCAGTCTTTCTTCCTCCACTCCTCCTCAGGCATTGTTCACTTCCTCCCGATTCCACCTCCAGAATTGTTAGTACTGGCCCCCTTTTTATAGGGCACCTGGAAGGAGAGATTGGGCATCAAACTAAAAGAAGTGGGAGTTAAGATTGATGCTTTTAGACGAGTGCAGAATTGGCTCAAACACAGGATATAGAGGGTGATGGTGCGAGGAACCTTATCAAAATTGGCTGATGTTGAGAGGGGTATTCCACAGGGATCAGTGCTAGGGCGTCTGCTATTTTTAAAATATTTAAATTATTTAGATAGAAATATAAGTAGCAAGCTGATTAAGTTTGCAGATGATACCAAGATAGGTGGATTGGCAGTTAATTTGGAATCCATTAAATCCTTACAGAAGGACTTGGACAGCATACAGGCATGGGCAGATTTGTGGCAGATGAAACTTAATGTTAGTAAATGTAAAGTATTACACATAGGTAGTAAAAGTATTACATTTGAATACACAATGGGAGGTCTGAAAATTGAGAATACACCTTATGCGAAGAATTTCGGAGACGTAGTGGACTTAACGCTATTAACTTCCCAACAGTGTTCAGAAGCCAGTAAGAATGCAAACAGAATATTGGATTATATAGCATGATGTGTGTAGTTCAAGTCCAAGGATGTTATCCTCAAGCTTTTTAATGCACTGGTGAGGCCTCAACTGGTTACTGTGTGCAGTTTTGGTCTCCCGGCTACAAAAAGGACATAGCAGCACTAGAAAAGGTCCAGAGAAGAGCGACTAGGCTGATTTCAGGGCTACAGGGAATGTATTATGAAGAAAGATTAAAAGAGCTGAGCTTTTTCAGTTTAAGCAAAAGGAGATCAAGAGGTAACATGGTTGAAGTGCTTAAAATTATGAAAGGAATTGGTACAATGGGTCAAGACTGTTATTTTAAAATGATTTCATCAAGAACATGGGGGACACAGTTGGAAACTTGTTAAGGGTAAATTCCGCACAAACATTAGGAAGTTTTCTTTACACAGAGACCCATAGACACTTCGAATAAGCTACCTAGTAGCATGGTAGACAGTAAGACTTTAGTGACTTTGAAAACTAGAGTTTATTTTTTGTAAAAGAATTAAGTGGATAGGGCTAGCAAGCTTTACTGGGCCAAATGGCCTGTTCTCATCTAGATTTGTTCTTGTTCTAATCATAATGGTTGAAGCATTTTTGCTAGCCATCAAAAACATTATTATTTTCAAATTTGCATGTCTTAATTTGCTAACTTCACAACAGGACATACAATTATAGGTTGAGTTTCCCTATCAAAATCTAAATCAAATTCCAAAGATATCCACAAATTTGCTTCTTAATTTCAAAGGTTATTACGAGGTGTGGCAGAAAAGTAATGAGACTGGCAACACTGCAAGCGATCTGGCAACGCTGCGCTGTTGTCCTTGATAGAGCACGTGTATCAGTACCCTCCCATAGCTCAGTGCGAGTTTCAACTCCTTCCGTTAACTACGTGATTTTTGTGACTGCTATTAGCGAAGTTGTGTTTTTGGTTGTGCGTCACGCAAAATGGAACAACGGAATTTGGAGCAACGTTGTGCCATTAAATTTTGTGTTAAGCTTGGAGAATCGGCAAGTGTGACGTTTGAAAAGTTAACACTTTGGCACAAATCATTTTTGGAAGGCAGAAAACACGTTGAAGATGAACACCGTTCAGGGAGGCCTTCAACTTCGAAAACCAATGAAAACATCGAACGTGTGAACACTCTTGTGAGATCAGACCGTCGTTTAACATTAAGAATGTTGAGTGAACAATGAAAGGCTCAGAAAAAGGGTCATTCGCGTGAGACCAGACATTGCAGACAAATGGATGCTCCATCATGACAACGCCCCATGTCACACTGCCCTCTCCATAACAGAATTTTTGACCTCAAAAGGCATTCCTGTGGTTCCCCAGCCCCCTTATTCACCTGACCTCAGTCCGTGTGACTTTTTCCTTTTTCCTAAACTGAAAAATGGCCACAAAGGACGTCATTTCGGGACTTTAGAAAACATCCAAAAGAGTGTAACGGACATGCTAAAGACCATACCGGTTGAAGACTTCCAGCACTGCTACCAACAGTGGGAACAACATCTCCATCGGTGTGTAGCTGCCCAAGGGAACTACTTTGAAGGGGATAACATTGATGTTTGAAAAAAATAAAAACTTTGGTAAATAAAAAATCAGTCTCATTACTTTTCTGCCACACCTCGTATTATGCTAAAAGATTAACAGCACTTCTTTCTTTCTGTCCTTTTTTTTCTGTTTTTCTGTAAGGGGCACCAGGTAGTCCTTAAGAGTTTCTTTGTACCTTTTGCTCAATTAGTTTTACTTTCTTGTGGTGACTTATTTTATTGTGTTAATTTATTAGTGTTTTTTAATGCTTATTAGCACAACACAGTAGCTTAACTTGTACTGGTGTGAAAAGTACTCATGAATACATATGTTCAGTTTAATGGATAATTAAAGTTAATGCAGAGGTGATATAGCTGTTGGCAAGCACTAGCTGGGGGACAGGCAGGTTAAAAAATAACTTGGATCAGTGCTAGAGAGTGAAGTTTTGCAGAGGGAAATCTAATTAATATTTATGTTGTTGTGATACAGTGTGGTGGCCCTGAAGTGCAATGCGCAAAAGCAAATTAAGAAAATGCAAAAGCAAATTGAGAAAATGCAAAACCAAACTGAGAAAATGCAAAAGCAAATGGAGCAGCATGCAAACAAAAGAACAGCTGTGCAAACAAATTGGGAAGCATGGAAACAAAAAGAGCAGCACATGACTCAAATCAAATCAGGAAAGAAAGTGAAGGCTAAATGTGCAATCATTATTCAGCTTTTCAACAAGTAGTGTGGTGGAAGCAAGAACACCGAGAAGTAAAAGAGATCTCTTAGCTTTTTTGGGTATTTTTATATACTTTGGCAGAAAAGCAGGGCTGTGGAGTCGGTAGATAAATACTCCGACTCCTCAGTTTCTAAATCTCCCGACTCCGACTCCTCTGTATGTATATACTATGCTAATGTATTTTCTACATCCATTGAAGAAAAGGAAGGCAACATACATGTTCCAGAGAAACACCAAGTTTTTTAGCCATTTCTCCATTTAGGCCTAAAAAGGCTGGCTGAGAAAAGAAGGATAGTGGTAGACTATTCTTTACTACCATTTCAATAATGTGGGTTTTGAATTTTTCTGGTGTCATTGTTATGGTAACTTTGTCAGATATGAAGAATTTTCTTATTTGTGATTGGGTTCCAGTAGATTTCTGAACGTTTTTTGGCACAGAACTAGATGCAATGTTTTCATTGCTATCTTTCTCATTCACAGCTTCTAATACTTTGGGATGAAAACACTGTAAGTGTCTTTTCAAATTTGATGCTCTTGTAGGTGCATTTTTATCAGGCCCACTGAATCTGCTAATTTTTGCATCACATTGTTTTTCACCATCATCATCATTTTGGATACATTGGCACACATAATGTTTCCCATCACTTGATAATGCAAAGTGCTCATAAACAGCAGACTTTGTTGTGTTTGTCGTTGTTGACAGTCTTTTTGCCATTCTTAATAGGATGCCTCCTTCACTAAAATATAAAATATTTTATACTAACTGGCATATGCTTCAATTTTAAATATAAAAAGTCTTGTTCTAAGCAAACATACATACAACATGGCTTTATACATACAAATAAGCTATCTAGCCCAGCATTAAACCTAGATACGATTTGTCCTATGCACATACTAGTAATCAGAAGCATATAAACAATCTGCACTAACTTTTATACATTCCTGCACACTAACAAACCTACAGATAGCAGCCATGTAGTTTTATCCAGACACATGTGCACACAGCCTTCCCTCATACAGACAAGGAGCCATGCAGTTTTGTCCAGACACGTGTACACAGCCTTCCCTCGTACAGACAAGGAGCCATGCAGTTTTATCCAGACCCATGTGCACACAGCCTTCCCTTTAACAGACAAGCAGCCAAGTTGTTTTGTCCAGACGCGTGCACACAGCCTTCCCTCATACAGACAAGGAGCCATGCAGTTTTAAAATAAATATGAACACTTACAGTTGAATGCAAATGCAAGAAGTTGTTCCACCAAGTTCTTCTAAGCTCTTATAGCAGAGAGAGGCAGAAGCTGCTGCTTTTTCCTTAGTGTTCTTATCTTGTGAAGATAGGGCAGTGGAAGGCTGAAGGAGGAGGCAGGGGGGAGGGGCACTTCAAGGGAAATCATGAATCATGTTTGAATCCCATAGTCAGGTTTAAAGTTTAAGTGTATTCCCTTCACTTATACAAGTGTCTCTAGTCCTGCAAAAAAACATTTACCTAATTATCAGCGAGAGTTAAGGCCCCCAAATACGCAGCGATCTGTGGCCGATTTTCCCACCGACCGATGTGCGTGTACAATCGCGGCAATTGATTGGCGGCCGCAGATTGCGGGTGTCCACATGGACGGGCAGATCCAGCTTGCCGAAAATCTCGACCACCGCCCCCATCCAAAGTAATGTGATGCCTCTGTCTGCTGCAGTGGCTGTCTCCTCTGTCAGCCAGCCGGAGGTTTAGTGCATTGTGTCACTCACCGGCCAGCTGATCAGCAGAACAAGCCTCTGCTGGAGACAGGTAGGGAGATCTGTGTTCTCAGCTCCTTCGGCCCCCATCACTAGCGCATAGCAAAGGGGAGCCGACGGAGCTAAGAACACACCAGATGATTTTTCAGGTGTTTGATGCGTGATGACTCGTTGAACGGCCGAAAAATCAGCAGTGCATCTGTAAATGTATGGGGGGCTTTAGGCTAGGTTCACAGTTCCCTGTAACAGTGGAACACGACACAATGGAAAGCGGTGCCGCACCTTACCTGTGCATTACATCCCATATAGTGACACATACAGTCAATGAAAAGCATGCTTCATGGTTACTTGACATGTTCGTTTTGTGGTAACATTATGCACTGCATGCATTGGGCTTTATTCTTACAGCAGAGAAGTAGTTCATTATGACTGTTTGTGAATCGGGACATTTCTACTAACTTTTTTAATTCCCATTTAAATTTAGTAGGAGTCGGAATCGGTTAATTTTTTGCCGACTCCCACTCCAGGTACCCAAAATTGTCTCCGACTCCGACTCCTCGACTCCGACTCCAACTCCACAGCCCTGCAGAAAAGATAACATTTACTTAACTTAAAGCACACTTGCCAAGGCAGTGGCAGAGCCAGAGCCAGCTGGGGTTTCACCAGTAAATGGGTTTGTATCCAATAGAAATCTGACATGTCTACTGCAAGCAAAGCAGAACAAATTTGATGTCTTGATATCAGATATAACAGTTTGGTCTAAAATGAGCAAACTAACAAATAACGCTTAAAAAAAAATCAATTGTCGCATGTGTCACAGACGATTGTTTTTGTTCAGCTGTGCATATCCTACATCTCTTGATATGAATAGCTGCATGCTGTCATACTCTCGAAATTACGTTGATTTTCTAACAGTCAGTACAGTACTGACAAAAATCTGTGTGTAATACTTTAAATGGATCTCTGGCAGGAATGCCAAAGTTTTATGTCAAATCTTTAAAAAAATACCTAAATAGACAGGAGACATTCGGCATCACTCATTAAGACCCTGTAATTGATTTGTGATTTACTGCTGCCTCGCTTCTTTTTTCTTTCTTATCTTTCTAATTTCTATCTTTGTTGGCATTTATGCAAGCATTATGAAAGAGTGACCAGAATAGAAAATCATACCTGAAAGACTGTCAAGCATTAAAAGGAATGTCTGGCTGTTTTCATACATGCTTTCTAAATATGGTTATGTCAAATACTGAAAGTGAAATATAACTATGTATAGAGCAAAGTACCTGAATCACCTTGGATCTGGGACGAAAATGATCAAAACTGATGTTGCACCAAACTGCTATGGGAGACTTCTCAAAGCAAGATAGTTTTCTATTTCATTCTTGAATAACGCATAGTGATGACAACACTATAGCGCCTCAAGTCGGAATGTGAGAGGGAAACACTCCTCTGGTGAACACACACTATCTAAAGGATTGAAAGTACCCAGAGAAGCATTCTTTATAAGCAGTCCCCTGAATAGTGGGTACAAGGAGGCACAGACACAGCACTTTTGACTGCGCATCCCCCAGCAGCTGAAGTTCATCGGTTCTGTTGCTTGGTCTCTGGTGAGTGTCATTTGTGGTGCTGTGCTGTCGACAATAAATTATAGCTTTACTACTAATTAAAAATGCTAAAATATGTTTGTAATATTTTAAACACTGCTCTGGCAGGGAGTGCTTGAGGTTAAGCAAATGTCATATTTTCTGCCAAAGTATATAAAAAATACCTACATAAGATAAGAGATCTCTCTTACTTTTCAGCGTTCTCGCTTCCAAAACACTACTCATTGGAAAACTAGTATTGAATCATGTTGCACATTTAGTTTTCACTGTTTTTTCTGCTACGATTCGGGATATGCACTGCTCTCTTTTGTTTTGATACTTTCCAGATTGTTTGTGCAGTTGTGCAATTTTATTTCTGTGCTGCTCCATTTGCATTTGTTGTTTCTGATTTGTTTTTGTGTATTCAATTTGTTTTTGTATTTTCTGATTTGTTTTTGTGCATTGCACTTCAGGACCACGGCAACAAAGTAATCAGCAAGCACCTTCTGGGAGACAGGCAAGTAAGGAGGGTGGGTCACTGCTAAAGAGGGAAGTTTTGCTGTGGCAATACAATAGAACAAAAGAGAAATAGCGATTGCAGGTTTGGCCTTTTGTGAATGAAAAGTGTTCTGCAGTGAGTACAGGACAGGCAACATTGGCTGTGTTTAGTTATTTAAAGGGAGTAGAACTGATGGCCAAGTGGAGGTTCCATTGTATGGTGGAGTTTGTGTCTACTGCACAGTGGAGTCAATTTGGATGGAAAGGAGCTAGATCCACAACATGGTGGCATCCAGAGAAGAGCAAGGCACCCTGGGACCTGCGGGTTATTAACAGAGGTGGTAGTTTGAGTCTACATGGTGGGCCGTGGTGTGGAGCAACACTGTCTATGTGAACTTATAAGGATGTCCTGGGGAGGAAATAATGTTATGGAGGAGTGTTGTGATTTTAAAAATATTTATTTAATCATTTACCAGGTTCTCCCTTGTGATTCGCAGGCGTTAGGGGTGCAGGGCCTCTGCAAATGCAGGAATCCTCAAATACTTTTTGGGCCCATGATTACTGTGTATTCTAAGTTAATTGCACTAAAGACTTGAGATAGAATGGTCACTGTGCAATCAGGTCATGTGTGTTCCCCAGACAAAATGCATAGTTCAGCAGTTCCTTAGTGAATTTTAACTTTTTACAAAATGTCACTACTCATAATACATTTGTATGTACTGTATATTTATGGTAGAAAATTATAAAAATTATTACAGATACAAAAGGAGTCCCACAAAACATTAAGCACAAAATGATAAACACTCAGAACGCAATCCGATTTAGAAGATGTAGATGATGGTGGTGTATTTATTAAATAAAATAACCTGTGAACAAACTCCTGAAATACAGTACAGGCCAAAAGTTTGGACACACCTCCTCATTCAATGTGTTTTCTTTATTTTCATGACTGAAGGCATCATAACTATGAATGAACACATGTGGAGTTATGTACTTAACAAAAAAAGGTGAAATAACTGAAAACATGTTTTATATTCTAGTTTCTTCAAAATAGCCACCCTTTGCTCTGATTACTGCTTTGCACACTCTTGGCATTCTCTCGATGAGCTTCAACAGGTAGTCACCTGAAATGGTTTTCACTTCCCAGGTGTGCCTTATCAGGGTTATTTAGTGGAATTTCTTGCTTTATCAATGGGGTTGGGACCAGCAGTTGTGTTGTGCAGAAGTCAGGTTAGTTGGACGATCATTTATTTTTCAACAGGACAATGACCCCAAACACACCTCCAGGCTGTGTAAGGGCTATTTGACCAAGAAGGAGAGTGATGGAGTGCTGTAAATGGTCATGAAAATAAAGAAAACACATTGAATGAGGAGGTGTGCCCAAACTTTTGGCCTGTACTGTATATGTAAAGTTTTGTTCTATCATGATTCTGATGTAAGTGAGGATTTGTACAATTTGGGAAACTCCCCCAGGTGAAGATGTTTCCCAACCCAGACGAAATCACACGAGCAGGCGAGCACAGGACAAGAATACAAATCCAAAGAAAACCATTATTCGATCTGATGTTATCTTAATCCAGTTTTGAAGGGAAGGCTTGATAAAAAAAAGACACCACCAGTTGCGATCCTGCTGGCTTTTTCTCGCTCACTTTTAAAACTAGCAGCCTCATCTTGTTTAACCCATAACCCCATGTGGCAACTGCCCTGCAATTCCAGCAGCTCCAGGGTTGCTGGGATTTGCACTCAATTTAAGTAGCACTGAAAATAAAAATGCACATAGGTATTAATGTAATGATGAGCCAACCTGTTAATCTAAAAGTGATGCCTGCAGGTGAGGTGTGCTCACTAACTTTGACATATGTAGTAAATGTTACTCAGACAATCAATAATGAACATTATTAACAAATATATACAAGAGTTAAGACAGTAGATAAGTGATTTGAGACCACTGAATTAAGGTCACATTCATATGGAGGCTGCTGGAAAGTGAGTACATAACATCATACATTTAAATGAAACTTGCCTGTTGTGTCTACCTTCATAAAACTGTAACACATGCCCTCAGCTGAGCTGGATTTCTTCAGTTCGATTGCCCATTTCATTACCGAATTTGTGTACCGAATGTAGTGCTGCAATTAGTCTTCTACTTGTTTTATAATTGCCATTTTGCTCATACAGCTGTGTTTAGTAAATAAACCAAATAACTAGGGGAAATGCAGTTGTTGATTACATCTTGCCTGAAGAAGGGGCCTGAGTTGCCTTGAAAGCTTGCATATTGTAATCTTTTTAGTTAGCCAATAAAAGGTGCCATTTTGCTTGGCTTTTCTCTACATTCATAAAGGTTAACACAGTACAACACCCTTGATCCTCCATGATATTTTTTCCCTGGAAAAAGTATTTCTGCCCAATGAAAGTAGGTCAAGAACTAGTGAACTAAACATCAATTAACACCACAGGATGTTTATTTATAGGTTTAGTTCACTTGAAAGCTTGCAGTGTGAAACACAACCAAACTAGCTGGAAATTGAACCAAAGTAACAACTTTTCTCTTATTTCCCTTTTTGGAACAAAATAAACAGACTAAGTGTGAAAACACCTTATGAGTGCTTAGCAGCTTTCTTGTTAGGCACGCAAGAGTAAAAAAAAAATGTGATCTGTGCAGTTTGGTGATTTGAGGAAATTTCTATTCTATTGAAAATTTTTACTTCCAACAATAATGTGGCCTGCCAATCAACAGTGAACAAAGTCATCGACCATCAGCTCAACCCTATTTCATAGTTTGTGCAGGGTTGAAAACCAAACGGTATTTACGACATTGTTTTTTTACTTTAGGGAAAATAAAGGCCAGGGTACAGTCTGAAGTAAAGCTCTCACATACATACACATAGATTTTCAGTTTAACATTCCTGTATGAAATTAGTTTGTATTTCCATCTTTGCGTATTGAGCAAGTGTCAAGAGTTTTAGAGTGACTTTTTACACACTGCAGATTTGAAAAGACCAAGAATAAATGTGGCCAGGGATTCACTTAGGTCTCATAAAGTAACTACTTTAAGCAGTGTAATATGCTAGACATTTTTGATACTAATTCAGGTGAACTTATAGCCTTGTGGTATGCCTAAGTAGTAATCTTTTGTTTATGTAAGACAGCACCACAACTTCTGGTATAGAAGCTCCATTTGAGGATACTTGTCAGCTAGCTGCAGAACTGTTATTTTTGAAGATGTAATGGGAAAAGTACAATAAGACCAATTGTTAACCAACTGCAAATCAGGCTGCTAAGCCAGTTATTTTAGCAGTGAAAAATATTAGGTGAAGAAGCAAATCCCAAAAATATAAGTAAGCTGCAACAACATTTTTAAGCTTGTGCATACTTTGGCATTGTATTAAAATACAGTGTTAGAAATATTTGAGTATCTTTTTGTAATATGACTTTAAAGAAGTTAGAATTAATTGCCATATTGAACTAAAAATCTTAAATTCATGGTTTTACTTTTTTATATATTTGTTGTTTCTGTGATGAATGGATTCTAGAGGTGTGAAATTTACTCAGGAAAATATATTATTGCAATAATGTTGATATTTTATATTAAAAAGGCAAAACTTGCAAATTATCATAATTGTGTATAACATTGCATGTTGCTGCTACATATGTGCATTATTATCTATGTCATAAGGTGTTATACAGTATTTGTATCCTTATTAAAAGACTTGTAAAGAAAGCTGTATTGCTGGACAGAAAATGAACCGCAGATGCTTTAAAAGACATTTAGTTTCCTTTACTGCTGTTGTACTTCTCAATTGTTTTATTTTCATCTAAATTTATTTTCTGTGCTTAATTTTGTACTTAAAACATTATCTCTATAACCTTGCATTTAGAATTGAAGACATAACAAAAATGCAGTTTGGCATCTTCTTAGTAGTTTAAGTCAATAGTTTTTCTTATGTTCTGTTTATCCTTGCTATCAGTGAAATATCTTTTGGTAAATAATACTAAATCTATTTACTTCTGCTCTTGTATATGAATCATTTAAAATGTTTTTGTTATTCTGAAAATATCCACTGTTGTCCACTGAGGAGAAGGTTGCTATTTTTACATGCCTGTAAAAAATTTTCTTGTGTGACATTCCAGTCAGATTTGTGCTTTAAGCTGTTAAGATTGATTTGGGCAAAAAGACTTTTACTGTGTTGATCCACCTTTTCAAAAAAACCTTAATTTACCCAGTGTTCTCCTTCCCAAAGCACTATATTACTGCTTTGTTTTGATTTTCCTTACTCTCTCATTTCCTCTTTTCATAACCAGATTTGATTTTTCACAGCCTTGTCTTTTTCACTGTGCATTTTTGTTTATTACATTTTAACTACATTGTATTGCATACTGTTGTGTGCACCAATGAATAACTATGCATGTTTTTTATTTAAAAAAAAAAGTATTGAAGTTATATATAAATGTATTTTCTAGATGAAAAAGGCTACATGAATACAATAGTCTGCATCTTGCAGTGGGTCCAGAAAGTATTCAGACCCCTTCAATTTTTTCACATATTGCTCAAGCATCCTTGTGCTAAAATCATTTAAGTTCATATTTTCCCCATAGAAAGCAACACACAATATTCCAGAAAGACAAAGTGAAACATGATTTTAGAAGTTCTTCTAAAGTTATTCAAGTTTATTAAAAATTAAAAACTCAAATATCACATTGACACAATTGAAGTCCCTTTTGTAGCAGTTACAGGCTGGAGTCGTCTTGAACAAGGCGTATCAAACTTTGCACACTTGTATTGGGAGATTTTCTGTCATTCTTCTTTGCAGAACCTCTCAAGCTCTGTCAGGCTAGATGGAGATTGTCAATGGGCAGCCATTTTCAGCTCTGGCTGGTCTACTCAAGAATTTTCCCAAATCTGTCCCTAAGCCACAACTGTACTGTCTTTGTTTTGTCCTTGGGGGCATTGTCCTGTTGGAAGGTAGACCTTAGTCTCATTTTGAGGTCCAAGGAACTCTGAAGCAGGATTTCATTAAGGATATCTCTGTACTTTGCCCTACTCAGCTTTCTCTCAACCCTGTGTCGTCTCCCACTCAATACTACTGAAAAACTACACTGTATAGCATGATGCTGCCACCACCATGCTTCACCTTTGAAATGGTATTACACAGGTGATGAGTGGTGCACAGCTTCCTCTAGACATGACACTAATCTTGCTTTTATCAGACCACAGATTCTTGCTTCCCACAGTTTGAGTGTCTTCTATCATAAATCCCAGATCAGTAGAGTGTTACAGTGATGGCTGTCTTCCCACAAGTTTCTTCTACTGTCACACAGGTTCTCTGGAGCAAGTTATTATAGTTAATTAAAACTAAAATCAAAACTGAAACATTTATTAAAAAACATTTTCGTAAACTAAAATAAAATAATTAACAAAACCGAACTAAAAAAATTAAACTAAATGAAACTATTAAAGTAGCTGGAAAGATTAACTGAAATAAAATAATAATTTACTAAAAAATCATTTTAGTTTTCATTTTTGAATGAATGTTCTTGCTGTTAGTTTTTAACCCTTATAACTTTTAACTCTAAAAAGATAATGAAGAAGATGATCCGCTGTGGCAACCCCTAACGGGAGCAGCCGAAACAAGAAGAAGAAGAGGATAACTTTTAACTCTAAAACTGAAAGTCATCCACCACAAGCCACCCGCACATATTCATCCAGTTAACGGCAGCTGGTGACGGAGGGTGGGTGTTCACACAGCATTTGCGGTGACGGAGCAAGCTGAATACACACATAAAGTGTGTGGAATTGAAAGCAATTTACGCGTCGGCTTTCTTTAGCCCATCCTTTTTCTATTTGCTGCAGGCAATTCCTTTGGACTGTTGGCTTTGTTTTTGCTCAGATACACATTCTTGACAGTTGTGTGCCTTTCCTAATCCTGTCCAATCAATTGAATTGACCAAGGTCAAAACAAACAAGAAGTAGAAACAGCCAATGGTGATCAATTGAATTAGATGCACTTGAGCCAGATTTCAAGTGTTATAGCACAGGATCTGAATTCTTGTGACAATGTGATATTTCATCTTTTTATATCCAATAAATTTGCAAAAATTCCTAAAATTTTGTTGTCGTCTTGTCAGAGTATTTAGTATTGTTTGATGTGGGGAAAAAATTAATTTAAAAGATTTTTGCACAAGGCTGAAACATAGCAAAATTTCGAAGAAGTGAAGAGGTCTGAATACATTCTAAATCCACTGTATAATGAAGTAAAATATGACTGCTAAAAAAGAAAGTTTACTTTCAAGTCTTCAATCCATTCAAAAGCCGCTTTTCTTTTTCTTTTTTAATGAAAAACTGTTTTTCAGTTCTTTCGTCATCTGATGTTAAGCTGCATTGATTTTCAGTGAAAAGCAGTCCGCATATTAAAAAAAAAACATTTGTTTAAGCTTGTTTAAAGTATTTTTTAATACTTGAACATTTGTCTCTTCCTTCTCTGAAGGCCAGAGGTGAGAAACGTTCTCGAACCTGCCCAAAGAAAATCATTGTGCTCTCCTCCACATCTGCTTCCACTTCATTGCTCTCACTTCCTCTGCAGGTGACTGAGTGCCTTTGTCAGAGAGTGACCTTCTGTGTCTAAAAAAAACAGCATTACTGTTTTTCTGTTTCAGTGATTAATATTTTTGACTTTACTCCTTTATACTTATGGGAGTTGTAGATTTTGCAGTGTTTTGGTGTGTTGGCTTTCAAGTAAAAAAAAACTTTGTTTTGCATGTAAATAATATAATTTATAGATAAATCCATAAAAAAATTATTTCAGCTTTTACGTTGAGTCATCTTTAACATTGAATTTATATTAGCTTTCATTGTGTCTCCCACCCCTTAAAAA
This sequence comes from Polypterus bichir lapradei, assembly GCA_026402145.1. Taxonomy (NCBI): domain Eukaryota; kingdom Metazoa; phylum Chordata; class Cladistia; order Polypteriformes; family Polypteridae; genus Polypterus; species Polypterus bichir. Next base: position 118,010,323 of record JANRMT010062792.1, on the reverse strand, counting down.
ATATGTTGCTTGATTAGACAAAAAAGGTTTGGGTTTTAATTTATTTAATTAAAACTGGTGTGAGGATGCAGCATAAAGGGTTATGTATCAAATATGCAAATGTTTAAGTAAGTGTAAGTTGTCTTCCTCTGCAGTGTTTCTTTAATTTGTTGTCTTACTGTGACAGGAAGAGGTTTCAGCAGTTGATTCTAAACATCCAGAGAAGAGTTTTGTCAGAGACCGGGTAATTTGGGCAGTATTGGCCAGTCTATATATGAAGCACGTTAATTCACCCGTCATTACTTGATAATAACATTTGCAATTAATAATCCTAATCTTTGCTCTCTGCATGTAATGTGCTGCATGTTAATGATTTTGGCAAGTTACTCATTTTAGTTTCAGCTCATATGGAGGAATATCTCGGACAAAATTAAATAAATAAATAAATGCGTAAATAAATAAAAGTACTGTGAAATGTGAGCATAAATAAATAAATGTGTCATGAAATGAGCGCCTAAATAAATAAATATGTCATGAAATGAGAGCATAAATAAATAAATGTGTCACTAAATATGTTTTTTGTTGCTTATTTATTTATTTCATTTTGTCCGTAACATTCCTGCAAACCCTCATGAAATACGACTTGAAATAAAACTGTCACTTTCACTCGTCAAAGTTGAGAGGGTGGCCTCTAACACGCCCTCTAGTTACTGATTGGTAAATCGATAGCACAAGAATTAATTCGAAAAATGCTTACTACTGCCGATTAAATGGATTCTGACGAAGATATTACATATTTCAGAGAGAGAATTGAAGATTTATCGGAAGAAATTACAATGTTGGCGGCCCTTTTAGACTCCGATATAGATGAAACTATTTTTGAAATTATCGAAGAACTGGTGGAACGGACTCCACTACACTCCAGTTCAGGTGACACAATTCCCTGCTCTGGACGTCCATCCTTTGACATTGCAGCTGAGTCAATAGAACACCTTCTGTTATGCGGTTTAAAAGTACGACATCGTGCAGATCTATATGGTGTATCGGAGAAGACGATCACAAGGCGAATGAGCCAGTTTGATATACGGTAAGCTGCAACGGCTGTATTAGTTTAGGTACTTTGACATGGAATGTCCAAAGAACTTTGCCACTGATCAGAGCTGTAGAGTTGTTTGAAAAAGTAGCTGCGGATATGCACCTGACTTTATACTCGTAAAACAAGGGTCAAATACTCAGTTTAAAATATTAGTTGGAGCTGCTTTGGACATTCTATGTCAAAATACCTAAACTAATAGAGCCGTTGCAACTTACCGTATATCAAACTGGCTCATTCGCCTTGTGATCGTCTTCTCCGATAACCATATAGATCTGCAATCTGTCGTACTTTTAAACCGCATAACAGAAGGTGTTCTTATTGACTCAGCTGGAATGTCAAAGAATGGACGTCCAGAGCAGGGAACTGTGTCACCTGAACTGGAGTGTTGTAGAGTCCGTTTAACCTGTTCTTCGATAATTTCAAAAATTGTTTAATCTACATCGGAGTCTAAAAGGGCCGCAAACATTGTAATTTCTTCCGATAAATCTTCAATTCTCTCCCTGAAATACATAATATCTTCGGCAGAATCCATTTCATCGGCAGTGGTAGGCATTTTTGTGCTATCGATTCACCAATCAGTAACTAGAGGGCGTGTTAGAGCCCACCCTCTCAACTTTGACGAGTGAAAGTGACAGTTTTATTTCAAGTCGTATTTCATGAGGGTTTGCAGGAATGTTACGGACAAAATGAAATAAATAAGCAACAAAAAACATATTTAGTGACACATTTATTTATTTAGGCGCTCATTTCATGACATATTTATTTATTTAGGCGCTCATTTCATGACACATTTATTTATTTATGCTCACATTTCACAGTACTTTTATTTATTTACACATTTATTTATTTATTTAATTTTGTCCGAAATATTCCTCCATAAGCTCATGGCTTGTAAATCAGTGCTGAATATTAGACTTAAATAGGACCATTTTAGTTTGATAAGTAGATAAGTTACATTCTCAGGCCGATTGATTCAATTAGTATTTAGCAGATGCATGGTTTGTTAGTAAATGATTCAGGGCAAAATAAAATGTACATGCACAGGATATGGATATTAAAGTGTAATGTTCAGTTAAACATTTTTACTATTCACATTTGTGGGAGTGTTATTTTGTGTGTATTAAATTCCAGAAGTTGTGAGACTTGTTATGCTTTGTTTAGAACATACATCATGGCAGTTGTCATTTATTTAATCTTTCTAACACTTTGAATAGTTCAAAAGTAGGTGTTTAATCGTAGCTCACTAATTAAATGTAGCCTGCTGAGCAAAAAAAAACCATTTGGATATAAAGAAGTCTTTTCAGCTTAACTGGTATAAGCATATATATTTATCACTTGTTTGGTGACATATTAAAAAATGACTTGCCCTGTAATTTTTTATCTTGACATGATTCATCTTAGCAATAATATGATCTGGTTCAGTATCCTATAAAGGTTTACTAACCAAAAACAAATATTATGAACAATATTTCAAATATTGAAATGAAACATTTTAAACATGCTTTTTCTGTCATGCTTTGTGTCATTATACAAGATGGGTATTTAACTTTGTAATTACTATAGCACCCCAAGAAACAGTGGTGGTAGTAACAGCCCATATTTAAGTAATTGTCTAGTAGATATACATTAGGTGTCATTTCACTTGGCTTTCTAACATCAACAAAAATATTCAAACATGTGCAAGACTGGTAATGCATACGGTGACAGGGCATGTTTGGACTTTGTAATAATTCTTGCAGCAGCATTTTGAACTTAACTGAAAGCTGCATAAAGCACAATTTGAATAGCCAGTGAATAACGAATAGCAGTAGTCAATCTTACTAGAAATAAATGGATGAATTAATTTCTCAGTACAGTATCTTGCATATTTAGGGAACACTCTTAATCTTCCAACATTTTTAAGACAGAAAAAAACATGTTTCGGATAGTCTTCTAATGTGCATTTTAAATTACATGCAGGTGTCAAAAATGGTTGCTAATAATACAATAGTGTGGCTTTACATGTACATTATACACCAAGACCTCTCATTATGATGTTTTTCAGACTTTGTCACATTGTTTTCCTGGTCAGTTTTTTTTGCCTCTGTACAACTTAAACTCCTTCTGGCATCACTTTAACCATAAAACCTTTATACTGTTATTAAACAAATACTGTATATTTATGAAAATGGGTAACTGCAGCAATAGACTTTGCATGCATTGGAAACTGTAGACTTTCACAAATAATTGATTGAGAAGGCTTCACCTTTTTCCTTTGCACAGAGATGTCATTGCTAGCCATTACAGGAAGTTACTATACTTGCAATATTACTAGTACTGCCAACAGATACAGTATCTCACAAAAGTGAGTACACCCCTCACATTTTTGTAAGTATTTTATTATATCTTTTCATGGGAGAACACTGAAGATATGACACTTTGATACAATGTAAATTAGTCAGTGTACAGCTTGTATAACAGGGTAAATTTGCTGTCCCCTCAAAATAACTCAACGCACAGCCATTAATGTCTAAACCGCTGGCAACAAAGTGAGTACACCCCTAAGTGAAAAATGTCCAAATTGTGCCCAAAGTGTCAATATTTTGTGTGGCCACCATTATTTTCCAGCACTGCCTTAACGCTTTTGGGCATGGAGTTCACTAGAGCTTCACACGTTGCCACTGGAATCCTCTTCCACTCCTCCATGACAACATCACGGAGCTGGTGGATGTTAGAGACCTTGTGCTTCTCCACCTTCCGTTTGAGGATGCCCCACAGATGATCAATAGGGTTTAGGTCTGGAGACATGCTTGGCCAGTCCAGCACCTTTACCCTCAGTTTCTTTAGCAAGGCAGTGGTCATCTTGGAGGTGTGTTTGGGGTCATTATCATGTTGGAATACTGCACTGTGGCCCAGTTTCCGAAGGGAGGGGAGATCATGCTCTGCTTCAGTATGTCACAGTACATGTTGGCCTTCATGGTTCCCCCAATGAACTGTAGCTCCCCAGTGCCAGCAGCACTCATGCAGCCCCAAATCATGACACTCCCACCACCATGCTTGACTGTAGGCAAGACACACTTGTCTTTGTACACCTCACCTGGTTGCCGCCACACATGCTTGACACCATCTGAACCAAATAAGTTTATCTTGGTCTCATCAGACCACAGGACATGGTTCCAGTAATCCATGTCCTTAGTCTGCTTGTCTTCAGCAAACTGTTCGCGGGTTTTCTCATGCATCATCTTTAGAAGAGGCTTCCTTCTGGGACGACAGCGATGCAGTGTGCGGCTTATGGTCTGAGCACTGACAGGCTGACTGCCCCCCACCCCCCCCTTCAGCCTCTGCAGCAATGCTGGTAGCACTCATATGTCTATTTTCAAAAGACAACCTCTGGATATGACACTGAGCACATGCATTCAACTTCTTTGGTCGGCCATGGCGAGACCTGTTCTGAGTGGAACCTGTCCTGTTAAACCGCTGTATGGTCTTGGCCACCGTGCTGCAGCTCAGTTTCACGGCGTTGGTAATCTTCTTATAGTCTAGGCCATCTTTATGTATAGCAACCATTCTTTTTTTCAGATCCTCTGAGAATTCTTTGCACATTAGAAGACATGTTGAACTTCCAGTGACCAGTATGAGAGAGTGTGAGAGCGATAACACCAAATTTAACACACCTGCTCCCCATTCACACCTGAGACCTTGTAACACTAATGAGTCACATGACACCAGGGAGGGAAAATGGCTAATTGGGCACAATTTGGACACTTTTCACTTAGGGGTGTACTCACTTTGTTGCAGCAGTTTAGACATTAATGGCTGTGTTTCAAGTTATTTTGAGGGGACAGCAAATTTACACTGTTATACAAGCTGTACACTAACTAGTTTATATTGTATCAAAGTGTCACATCTTCAGTGTTGTCCCATGAAAGATATAATACAATATGTACAAAAATGTGTGGGGTGTACTCACTTTTGTGAGCTACTGTATATAACACTGATCACTGTATGCTGGCAACATAGCACTGCATGACTAATCCTCAGAAAACACTGGGCATGCTGCGCAAAAATAAAAAGGCATTTCTTTATTTATGATGGAAGAAGAAAGTGCTATGCATCTGCACAGATACCTGGGAAACTAAAAAGATATTCCCATTGTGCCTGGAGCAGCGACTTCAAACAATGGAATGAGCCAATGGCTATTGTGTGCCTCAAGAGTGACACTCTTCACACAATGATCTATATTTTTTTTTTATTGTTAGTTTGTGGCTGTTTGTTGTATTTTATTTGTGCTCTTTGTACCATCTGAGTCTTTTGTTGTTTGAAGCACAGCAGTGCAATCATTAGCACTGTTGCCTCACAGCTCAGATCACATATTTGGCCACAGTAATCTGTCCGGAATTGTTAAAAACTTTCCTAGCCTTCAGGGACACTTTAAAGACCATTGCACCATTATAATCCACTCAAAACTAGTTCAGTTCCTCGACCCTATTGACTTAAATGCATTTCACGGAGTTCTGCAAAATTGTCAAAAAATTTCTGTAATTTTGACGAACTCAAGGCAAAGCGAATTCTGCAGAGTTCGTTCATCACTTTTGTCAGCTGCACTACCTGATAACTTATACATTTTATGTATATTTAAACAGTCTGTATTAAAAAATACTATCTTGACATTTATGTTAAATTTTCTCTTAATCAGTTTTGATCTTATTATCCATCCGAACTCCAGTGTAAATGCTGTGCTCAAAAGTGCAAGTCTGATTAGGCATTGTAACTTCCTGATTCTGCTGAGTCTTCTCATGAACATGGCTTTTCTAGAATGACAGTTTTCACAGTTAGCATTTGATGAGACTACAATAATATTCCATTTGTCAGACACCACTAGTGACAAAATGGTGCCATCCATCCATCCATCCATTATCCATCCCGCTAGATCCTAACTACAGGGTCACGGGGGTCTGATGATACCTTATTATAGTAACCATATGAAGTAATTTATCCACACCTAACATGTGATTTACATTAAGATATCCAAAAGTGGTTTGGGAAAAGAGTCGTTAAAATACATAACACTTTTAATTCTCACTATTCCATAGCTGCAGCAAATGTAAAGCCATTGGTCAAGCTCAAAGTTACACAGCTAAACATTCTTATTTTCCATCAAACTAAGGTCTGGCGAGGTGTTCCTTTCTTTAAAAGGAAGAAAAAAAAACAGACAAGCTCAAAGTATGTGAATCAAATAAAACTTTGCATGGCCTTGGTACTGAAGTTTGTTGGTGTGTGCTGGACATGTTGACAGGTTTATTAGGATTTTGTTGTATTAGATGACCTATTTTATTTTCTTCCTTTCACAATGTCTCATAGTGTACTAGTCAGATGCTTTACGGTGATGTTTAAGTCTGTATAAGAGAGGAGGAGAGTTGATCTCTGTATGTGTATACTACCATTTTTAAATATATAAAACACTGCTCAAAAAATTAAAGGAACTCTTTGAAAACACATCAAATCACAATGGGGGGAAAAATCTTGCTGGATATCTATACTGATATGGACTGGGTAATGTGTTAGGATTAATTTAATGGAAATGAAAATTATCAACCTACAGAGGACTGAATTCAAAGACACCCAGAAAATCAAAGTGAAAAATGATGTGGTAGCCTAGTGTATTTTGTTGAAATTTCATTGCAGCATCTCAGAATCGTAGTCCGTTCGGGTCATGCTCCTAATGAGATGACGGATGGGGTCCTTGAGGATCTTCTCTCAGATCCGGACCAGGGCATCACTGAGCTCCTGGACAGTCTGAGGTGCAACCTGAAAAGTACAGGGCGCCAGTGGTGGACCTGCCAATTCTGGTATTCTATGGCATATGCCAATCAAGCTCCACAGTCCCAGGCAGTGAGCACAGAGCCCATTAGAGGATGTCAGGCCCTCAGGCCACTCACGTGAAGTCTGTTTCTGATTGTTTGGTCAGAGACATTCACACCAGTGGCCTGCTGGAGGTCATTTTGTAGGGCTGTGGCAGTGCTCATCCTGTTCCTCCTTGCCCAAAGAAACAGATACCGGTACTGCTGATGGGTTAAGGACCTTCTACGGCCCTGTCCAGCTCTCCTAGGAATCCTGTCTCCTGGAATCTCCTTCATACCTTTGAGACTGTGCTGGGAGACACAGCAAACCTTGTGGCAATGGCTCGTATTGATGTGCCATCCTGGAGAAATTCGACTACCTGTGCAACCTCTGTAGGGTCCAGGTATCGCTTTATGGTACCAGTAGTGATTATGACCATAGCCAAATGGAAAACTATTGAAATTCAGTCAGAAAAGATGAGGAGGGAAAAATGTCAGTGGTCTTCACCTGTTAAACCATTCCTGTTTTGGCGGTCATCTTGTTGTTGCCCCTCTAGTGCACCTTTTAATTTCATTAACACCAAAGCAGCTGAAACTGATTAACAATCCCCTCTGCGACTTAACTGACCAGATCAATCACCCAGAAGTTTCATTGACTTGATGCTATACTCTGATTAAAAAGTGTTCCTTTCATTTTTTAAGCAGTTTATATATCAATCATTTTAGATGTTCCTCTGTGTGTGTGAATTTGTATTCTATGATTTGTTTTCTTTTTCTTCTTTTGTAAAAAAGAACAAGGCTTCACAATCCTTCTTTTTAGATCAGTGGAATCTCTCCCTCAGCCTTCGCTCCAACAGACATCAAGATGTACCTTCCTCTGACTCTCTCAGACAGGTAGCCATGTGGCTGCTTAAAATACAATGCCCATTTGCTTACTTACTTTTCTATCAAAACTTTTTTGAACAGCTCCCGTTAATATGTATATAACTTTAAAGTGTTGCCAGTGTGATACAATGTATATTTCCTTGTTCTGTGTTATTCTGTTCTGAAAACTACACTTAATTGTAATTTATAGAATGTTTGGTTTCACCAGACTATTCAGTTTGGTTGTGTTCGCTTAGCTGCAAATAAAACTTTTTTTTTTTTTTTTTTTTTTTTTTTAAGCTTTAAGCATGTTTCCAGAAAGTGAAATAGTGAAGTAAATTTAAATTTTCATTAATGACTATTACAAAAAAAAAAAAGAAATTGATGACTAATCATGTGATTTAATTGGCAAAAAGCATAACTGAAAAATAAATATCAGTAAATAGGGATTTTTAATCATTGTACAGTTTTAATATATAGTGAAGAGAGAATTTTGATACAGTCTTTCTAATATTTAATACTGGAAATACTGGAAAGAAATAGTTTTTAATTTTTCAATACATTTTTGTATGCGATTCCATATCAATTACATATTAGTACATGTTCTCAAAGAATATACGCATAATTTTGTTCTATGCTAGTGGTTCTGTTTTCCATCAGAATATGATTGTACTGCAGGTGGCTTTGTGTCTTCATGTAAAAAGCTTAAATAAAAATTAGCGAATCAGTACCATAACTGTATGATCACCAGTCATTTTCACTGAAATGATTGCACAGTATGGCAGCCTGATGAAGCTTTTAGATAACTTACAGGATGTATGCAATAACTCATAAAAACTCATAAAAGTGCAGTTATTTTAGAGTAGTGATAACATATTGTCATGTTACTTCTATGTTAATTGTTTTAATAGATACACATACTATACCTCTCTTTTACAGTTGGTAGTATTCATTTTAGAAGTTTGAATAGAAAAGTCCTTTCATATAAATTAATGTATTTGGTGAGAAATGCATATAATCTAATTGAGGTTTGTCAGTGAAGTTGGAATATGCTATCATGTTATTAAACTTCATGTAAATTGTTAAAAGATGATCAGTTTATTTAATAAGAAATAATAACAAAGTATATTTTCCTTCATTTGTTGTACTGATTTTTAAAAGACTTTGATCAGAAATATCTTTGCTTGTATACACCAATATAAAGTTAGCAGTTTTAGCTTGCTTATACTGTATACATTATGAGGATTGCAGAAATATACAATGTAGCGCCCTCCTATCAAAATTATTTTTTATGGTACAGCATTAAACAGTAAACCTAAGACTACTGTACATGAATAATAGTGTTTATAAATCTTGTTTAATGTAGCTATCTTTTTTTTTTTTATTTTTTTTTTTTACTGTTCTTTTATTGTAGAGGGAAATGTCAGTTTTTATTAAGAGTAAATCCCTTTATTTATGCTTTATGTTCTTTATTTTTTGTGTGATATTAATATTAGATGTTTTATGGTATATGCAGTAGCAAGGTTGTTATTTTTAAAATGTGCCCCACCCACAGATGGTGTTTGGTGTTGATAGTAAAGATTCAAATGGTAATTTGTTCATTTGTACTGTATACATGTTTAGAATTTGTTTCTCTTTCATTTTTTCATTTTTATTCTCTCTTTCTGTTTCACCTCTCCATCTTTTCATTTTATCTGTCACTTCAACTCTGGGTAGAGGTATTTAAAGATGTACACAGGGGGAGTGAGCTCATTGGCTGAGCAGATAGCCAATCAGCTTCAAAAGAAAGATCATCCCAGACCCCTTCTAAACAAGAAGGAATTGGTAAGACGTGGTAGAGTAGATAAATGTATTCACCTTCACTGAGTACAGTAAAAGCTGAGATACCCATCACCTTTGTAAAGGAGCACAAGATTTCTTGTAGCTTGACAATACACCTGTCCCAGTTGCAAATAAATAGATTCTCATTTAATTCGTTCAGCATTGCCAATCTATCATTAGTTTGATGCTGCCAATGATATTTTTTCTATTTTCATCATATTTGTGTATCATATAGACCAATTTTCTGTTTATTGCACTCATCAGAGGAAGATAAAAAATATATACTGTATTTATAAACACAATAACTTGCTGTTGCTGCTATCCTGTGGCCAATGTAGTAACCCTGCCATTAAAAAAATATGTTGGGTAGTTTGGGAAATTCTGGCTTTTAGACAAAGTGGATCTCTTTAAAGTATGTGTATTTCTGCTTTGAAAATAAAGTATTTTGTGCTGATTCTATGTTGGAGTGCGGATTATGGGAGTAACAAGTTTCTATGGGTGTCTTGCGTATGTCCACTGATGCATTTGCTCCTTTATGCACTACCTCTATGGTCTCCCCTAGACTGTGTTGTATTTACCCAACCACTTGAACTCATGCGATTTAATTTAAATACAGCCCCAGGAGAAAAGTTTTACAGTGATCCCTCCTCGATTGCGGGGGTTGCGTTCCAGAACCCCCCGCAAAAGGTGAAAATCCGCGAAGTAAAAACCTTACGTTTATATTGTTATTTTTATATTGTCACACTTGGGTCACAGATCTGCACAGAAACACAGGAGGTTGTTGAGACAGTTTCTTTAAAACACTGCAAACAAACATTTGTCTCTTTTTCAAAAGTTTAAATTGTGCTCCATGTCAAGACAGAGATGACAGTTCCGTCTCACAATTGAAAGAATGCAAACATATCTTCCTCTTCAAAGGAGTGTGCGTCAGGAGCAGAGAATGTCAGAGAGAACAAGACAAAGAGAGAAAAGCAAACAATCAAAAATCAATAGGTGCTGTTCGGGCTTTTAAGTATGCGAAGCACAGCCCGACAAAGCAGCCACAAGAAAGGGAATAATGTGAAGGTAGTCTATCAGCATTTTTTAGGGGAGCGTCCGTATCCTCTAGGCCAGTGTACGAACAGCCCCTCTGCTCACACCCCCTCCGTCAGGAGCAGAGAATGTCAGAGAGAGAGAGAGAGAGAGAGAAAAGCAAACAATCAAAAATCAATAGGTGCTGTTCGGGCTTTTAAGCATGTGAAGCACCAAGTGGAAAGCATATCGTATATCATTGAGGAGTTTTATTTAATACGTAATAGTGCTCTGATTGGGTAGCTTCTCAGCCATCCGCCAATAGCGTCCCTTATATGAAATCAACTTGGCAAACCAACTGAGGAAGCATGTACCATAAATTAAAAGATCCATTGTCCGCAGAAATCCGTGAACCCGCGAAAAATCCATGATATATATTTAGATATGCTTACATATAAAATCCGTAATGGAGTGAAGCCACGAAAGTTGAAGCATGATATAGTGTATATACTAATTCACGTGATCAAGTTGTTTATAGTTTGTCAAATGTGGATACAAGTGTATCGGTGATTCTCAAGCACAACTGAAACCAAACTGAAACAGTGACTGTAAGCATAAATTGGAGGAAAACAATGTGAAATGACTGACTGACAATGTGAAATATAAATATATTAACTCCCATCAAACTTTTGCTACTCACTAAGTCATATTTCACATTTAGCAGCACCCTCTTCGACTTGTCATTTCCCTTAGATGAGCTTTCTAAATTATTCAATGGCCTGCCTGTACACCAGGAGGGGACGATGCTGAAGTACAAAATGGAGGCAGAATGAAGCAACCACTCAAAGAATCTTGTCACTTAAGGCCAAGAGCAGTTTCCAAGAATCTGCTTGTGCTGCAATCAAGCATTGTCATTTAGTCAAACGTTGTTGTTTATTGTGCTATACTTAAGAAAATACCAATTTATACGTTTTGCCTATTGGTTAAGTGCTGCAGATCACAGCTTTTACTGTAGGTTATTTTATTAGCTACTAATAACATTCTGATTGGTTTTATATATTACACATTTATATAGTACACTTCAAATTAAAAGGTTTTGCATAACCAGGGATATAAATTTGTATAGTAGTAAAATCACAACTTATTTTTTGCTGCTGAAGATGTATTTTTGAATTGGCCTTAATTTAATAACTGTGTTATACTACAATACTTTGCTAAATGTATGATCTTGAAAGAAAATTAATTGTTGTCTTTGAACATGAAAATTTTAATATTTCAGACAATTTCTAATTTATTCCCTAATAATATCTGCTAAGATGTTGTCTTCTTATTCCTGTTTCTTAGGGTTCATTCCGCAAAGAGTTTCCACAGAACATTGGTGGAAGTGATGTGTGCTATTTTTGCCGGAGAAGAGTTTATGTAATGGAGAGGCTCAGTGCTGAGGGTAAATTTTTCCACAGAAGTTGCTTTAAATGTGACTACTGCAGCACAACTTTAAGGCTTTCCTCTTATGCATTTGATGTGGAAGATGGTAAGTAAAATATTGTTCAGCTGTACCATACCTAATACATTTTGTGCAGGTTAACTATTCACATTTTCAGGTGATTAATATTCAGTGTTATAAAGTACTTTATAGCAGTGTCTTATATTTTTTTTATGCCTCTATCCATGTCTCCCACATTCTTGTGTTACATTGCTGAAATCTCTTGTTGGCTGTTAAATTGCAACTCTTATTCAGATGCCATATGAGGCTCTTAGATCCTGTTTGTTATTGTATTTAATAATTTTCTATTTACTTTCATGTTACCTTCTTTTTGTCCCCAGATACGCATACATTCAGCAATAATGAGCTATACTGCACAACAACGGTGTGCCACAGATATTGATCAGGAAGTCTAAAAGTTAAAGTAAATTTAATGTTGTAATTGACCCCTTTACATGACACACAGTCAATACTTGATAGCAGCACCCTTTGCGGCAATAATTGCTTGCAATCGCTTTGGATAGCCTTCTACAAGCTTAGCAGATCTGGATGGAGGCAATTTTTCCCATTCTTCCTTGCGGAACTATTCCAACTGGGGCAAAGTTTGAAGGCTTTCATTTGTAAATTGCAATTTTGAGATCATGCCACAAATTTTCAATCGGATTTAGATCCGGACTCTGGTTAGGTCACTGCAAAACCTGGATCTTTTTTTTGTTGTCATGCATTGGTTACTTTTGCACAGTGTTTTGGGTCATTGTTCTGCTGAAAGTGGTAGCGTCGTCCGAGTCCCAATTTCATGGCTGACATTTGAAGGTTTTCTTCCAAAGTCTGGATATACTCTTACTATCCATTCCTTCTTCAATACGGACAAGGGACCCTTCGCCTGCCCTAGAGAAGTAGCCCCAAATCATAATGCTTCCCCTCCCATGCTTGATGGTAGGCATGGTGTTTGCCGGATCATTGGCAGTTCTTTCCATCCTCATGACAAAACCCTTTGTGTTGAGGCCAGAAAGTTCAATTTTGGTCTCATCAACCAAAGTACATGACTCCAGAATGCAGGACTCTTGTCAAGATATCTGTTAGCGAATTCTAATCGAGCTTTCAGATGACATTTTTTTAGTAGTGGCATTTTTCCGGCAACTCTGCCATATAGATCCTCTGTGTGAAAAACCTTTGATATTGCAGTCTTGTGCACATCCACTCCAGCTGCAGATACTGATCTTTGCAGGTCACTGAGAGTCACCTTATGCTTTGCTCTTACTTCTCTGCCTAGTTTTCTTGACATTTTCTTTGTTATTTTAACAGGACGGCCTGACCTAGGCCGGTTCACTATGCTTCCAGTTGTCATCCACTTCGCTATGATGGCCTTCACAGTGCGCACACTGAGGCTAAGGAGCTTGGCAATCTTCTTGGCACCATTGCCATTTTTAAACTTTTTAATCACAGTGGTTCTTAAGTCAGTAGAAAGTTCCCTTGTCTTCATTTGTGTCACTTTTTGAAGTTTAACCAAGTAAGCCACTTGTACTGATTTCTCAGTTGTATGTTCCTAAGAACTGGCCTAAATCACTTATAGACCAGTCAACAAGCTAGAGAATTAATTGCTTGATTGTTTACACCTGTTTTCATTACCCTTATTGCATTTTTAACAATCATACAGTCTCCAAGCTATTAGGGGCCGAATACTTGTTCTACAGCAGATTTCACTGATACAGTATGTTCTTTAGTGTTGCAGCATAATTTGATTTTCAGGATTTTTTAGTGAAAATTTTTTGTCCAAGAGGCCCTCATTTATATGTAACAGTATAAAACTAAAGATGCATTTTCAAAGAAAAATATTACTGGAAATTTAAACTTTTCCTGGGGGTTCGAATACTTTTTCAAACCACTGTATTATTAGCAAATTTGGTTTGTGTCATGCTTGGTAACAGCACGTTAGTGAGAAAAGAGGGAGAGAACAGTGAGTTTAACACACAACAGTCGGGTGCATACTTGTTCAAAATGATAGCATTTGATGTGAATTCTCAAAAGCATAACACATTTGGGTCTTTCAGTAAAGAAGTCCTTGGCCAGTTTATAGAGGGTAATAATTAAGTCAAGCATCAAGAATGGCTTTAGTATGTTGATGATCATACTTAACGCCAAACTAAAGTCAGCAAACAACATTCTAACTCTAGTGGTTGTTTTCTTAGTTTATTTTTATTAATTTATTTATTTTTTGGTCATTAATAGTGCTGTGTGAATGGCTTCAAGACTACAGTATATTTCCCCCATGAATGGTGTGTTGTATGCCATAAACAGTCGTGCTAAACATTTCGTGATGATTGTGGTAATTGCTTCAAGCTTCATATCATTTAGGAACATGATTGTGGATTTCTTATTGGCAGTTTCAAAGCAGGTTGTGACTGCAACCTAAGACCAAGGATATATCTAAGATGTCGGAGAAGATGTTCACTTGCCGATCAGAGCATACTTAGGGTTTATGGTTAGGCCTGCCATCTGGGCTTTCATCATTTTTTTTTTTTTTTTTTTTGTTCACTTTCAGAAATCCTACTTCAGCTGTGACAGCGTAAGAAACTAGTCAACTTGGGAAGGCATTGTTTTGCAAGCTGTTTTTGTGCATTTCAAATCAGAATAACTTCTGTTATAACAAAACTCACAGGACCATAAAAATATTTTGTTAGAATGAATATTGGAAAAATATGTATAGTATTGTGACCGGGGTGGCCCACAATTTGCCATGTCTAACGACAGCAGTGCAAGGACAGCTCTGTAGCTGCTGTGCTACATCTGGTAAACAATAAACCAAGAGCAAAGCAATTGGTTGTCCTCTGCGGGATCAGGGTTACCACATTCTGTGATTTTTAACATTAACCTCAGGGCTTTGATCTGCTCTTTCTCACTCTCTCCTGATCTCTTATCTCCAGACCCTGTCTGCCACAGTGGTGATTCTGAGCCGCTCGTGTTCTTCTAATCTGAAAATGGGAGCTAAAGCAAGATGATTGGCTCCTTACAGCTCCTATTCTGAATGAACTCTTGAGACTGTACCTGCCTTCACTAATAATGATATATAAGTACCTGTATTTTCCTTGAAAACCTGGACTCATCTTCCTGTGCAACTTTCTGAGCCAAGCTTGACAATACTTGTAGAAACAAATAGTTCTTCTTAAATTGCAAAAAATATTTTATTTGAAATTGAGACAGTTGGTGTAATTTTTTTATAATAGAAATACAGGTATGAACACAGAATGAAAACGTGATGTTAGATGATATTTTTTTAAATAGAAATGCAAGTATGAACACAGATTGAAAACGAGATGTACAGTTAGATCCATAAATATTTGGACAGAGACAACTTTTTCCTAATTTTGGTTCTGTACATTACCACATTGAATTTTAAATGAAACAACTCTGATGCAGTTGAAGTGCAGACTTTCAGCTTTAATTCAGTGGGTTGAACAAAAAGATTGCATAAAAATGTGAGGCAACTAAAGCATTTTTTTAACACAATCCCTTTATTTCAGGGGCTCAAAAGTAATTGGACAAATTAAATAACTGGAAATAAAATGTTCATTTCTAATACTTGGTTGGAAACCCTTTGCTGGCAATGACAGCATGAAGTCTTGAACTCATGGACATCACCAGATGCTGGGTTTCCTCCTCCTTAATGCTCTGCCAGGCCTTTACATGCAGCGGCTTTAAGTTGTTGTTTGTTTGTGGGCCTTTCTGTCTGAAGTTTAGTCTTCAACAAGTGAAAGGCATGCTCAGTTGGGTTAAGAGCAGGTGACTGACTTGGCCATTCAAGAATTTTCCACTTCTTTGCTTTAATAAACTCCTGGGTTGCTTTGGCTGTATATTTTGGGTGATTGTCCATCTGTATCATGAAACGCTGTCCAAAGAATTTGACTGCATTTAGCTGGATTTGAGCAGACCGTATGTCTCTGAACACCTCAGAATTCATTCGGCTGCTTCTGTCCTGTGTCACATCATCAATTAACACTAGTGTCCCAGTGCCACTGGCAGCCATGCACGTCCATGCCATCACACTGCCTCCACCGTATTTTACTGATGATATGGTTTTGGATAATGAGCTGTTCCACACCTTCTCCATACTTTTTTCTTGCCATCATTCTGGTAGAGGTTGATCTTGGTTTCATCTGTCCAAAGAATGTTTTTCCAGAACTGTGGTGACTTTTTTAAATGTTTTTTAGCAAAGTCCAATCTAGCCTTTCTATTCTTTAGGCTTATGAGTGGCTTGCACCTTGCAGTGCACCCTCTGTATTTACTTTCATGCAGTCTTCTCTTTATGGTGGACTTGGATATCGATATGCCTACCCCCTGGAGAGTGTTGTTCACTTGGTTGGCTGTTGTGAAGGGGTTTCTTTTCGCCATGGAAATGATTCTACGATCATCCACCACTGTTATCTTCCGTGGACGTCCAGGTCTTTTTGCGTTGCTGAGTTCACCAGTGCTTGCTTTCTTTCTCAGGATGTACCAAACTGTAGATTTTGCCACTCGTAATATTGTAGCAAATTCTCGGATGGGTTGTTTCTGTTTTCGCAGCTTAAGGATGGCTTTTTTCACCTGCATGGAGAGCTCCTTTGACCGCATGTTGTCTGTTCACAGCAAAATCTTCCACATGCAAGCACCACACCTCAAATTAACTCCAGGCCTTTTATCTGCTTAATTGATAATGACATAACGACGGACTTGCCCACACCTGCCCATGAAACAGCCTTTGAGTCAATTGTCCAATTACTTTTGAGCCCCTGAAATAAAGGGATTGTGTTAAAAGAATGCTTTAGTTGCCTCACATTTTTATGCAATTTTTTTATTCAACCCACTGAAATAAAGCTGAAAGTCTGCACTTCAACTGCATCAGAGTTGTTTCATTTAAAATTCATTGTGGTAATGTACAGAACCAAAATTAGGAAAAAGTTGTCTCTGTCCAAATATTTATTGACCTAACTCTATTATTTTTTTTATTGAAATACAGGTATGAACAGCGAATAAAAAGAATACTTTAGATGAACACAGACTGAAAACATACCCTTCTACTTCACAGTATAAAATAACAAATCAAAGTGCACATTGCAGACTTTATTTTAAGGGTATTTGCATACATTTCGGTCACAGCATGCAAAAATTACACTTTTTCTACATGTCCAACCCATTTCAGGACACCATTATGTTTGTAACAATTGGTCTCACAGGTGTTTGCGATTACTCAGCTGTGTCACTGGTTCATTGGTGTAGGCATAAGATACAAAAGCTTGCTTCTACCCTTTTTAAGTGGCCATTGTTCAACATGAGGACAAAAGTTATGATAATTGTGAATTTCCCCTTGGGATTAATAAAGTATCTATCTATCTATCTCATCTATCTAATGAAACTCAAAGAAGCCATTATAAGGCTGTAAAACAAGAATTAAAACCATTTAAGACATCTGTGGTAAAGCAGTGGGGTCTGTGACTGGCTGACGTTTTAAAGAAATATTTCTAATAGCCACACTCGCATTTTGGATGGGTGTGGTAGTAGGGCGAGAGCGGTTCCCATGTGTGATGCGGGAGAGGATGGCTCTGCATTTAGTGCACAAGTGTAGGAACATCCATGACCCAAATTGACAGTGGGAGCTGCTGATCACTGTAGCTATTCCATGCTCACCCCCCCCCATAGTTAAAGGAAAGTGCAAGAGCTAGGTGAGGGATGAAAACAAAGAGTTGGGAGACCAATCAAAAGAAAAGATGGAAGTTAAAGGAGGGAGAACAGAATGGCAGGAACGGGAGAGAGACAGTGCAAGTAGACGATAGAGAGAAGGCAGACAGCCGGGAGGAAGTCCCTTCAGGGAGTATGTGAACAATGCTTGGGGGCTGAAGAGCTGCTTGGTTGGAGCAACTTACCGAAGAGAGGCAACTTTGCTAAAGGAGAGTAAGAGGCTCAGTCAAGCGTCCTATTGGTGGTGCCGTGGACCACAGGGGTGCAACCCTGGCAGAAGAGAGTTGGACGCTTGATTGGTTGCCCTATCAGGAGCCGGAGAGGATTACAAGGGGCCCAAGCCTAGGAGGAGTGTGGATGGGTGGCTTAGCTGCAGCTTAGGCACCTATATGGCTGTAAGGACTTGTTAGGGTTAAGCCAAGGAGATGTCAAGTATTAAATGAATGCATCCGGGCTTGAAGGAAAGTTTCCTTCCACGTTTTTAACTTTGTTTTAATAGATTATTTAGTCAGATGGATTTTAACCTCCAAATTAACACCTTTTTTATTGGAGTATTTGTATATTGGACATTTTGTTGCACTGCACTTTGGTACACAGTTTGACTGTTTTTAACAAATGCACTAGAGCACCTTTTCACTTACCACTTGCTATATATGTGTTTTGTCCTCATCTGCCAAACTTATTCTTGCCATTTCTATCAACGGTGTTGGATTCAAGAGGCTCCTGAAATGGCGGTGGAAGCATGGAGCTGACCGACACTATCACAACATCTTTGAAATCTTAGGTTTACCTAATTTGCTCTCTGGGAAATCATTAAGAAGAAAGTGTGCCCTGGTGAGCTCAATAATTGCAAAGGGACTAGAATGCCAAGAAAGACCTCCACTGCTAATGATAGAAGAATTCTTACTATAGTAAAGAACAAACCCCAAACGTCTATCTGACAGTTCAGAAGCAGTCTTCTGGAGGCAAATGTGTATGTGTCAGTGACTCCTATCCACAGAAGACTTCTTGAACAGAAATAGAGGCCGCACTGTAAGAGCAAACCACTAGTGAGCCACAAAAACACGATAGCCAGATTAGTTTGTGAAAAAGTGTTTAAAAGATTCTGCAAAATTCTAGGAAAAGGTATTGTGGACAGATGAGACAAAGATGAACATGTATCAGAGTGATGGCAAAAGAAAAGTGTTGAGACGAAAAGGAACTGCCCAAGATCCAAAACATACCACCTTATATGTTAAAAATGTTTTGGGATGTTATGGCTTTGGCATGTATGGCTGTCACAGGTACTGACTCACTTATCTTCATTGATGATGTAACTGCTAATGGCAGATGCACAATGAATTTTGAGTTGCACAGAAACATCTGTTGAAGCTAGTGGTTAACCAATGCCTCCTAACTCATTGGATGGTGCTCCATCCTAGAACAAGGTAATCCCAAACATATTGCTAAGGCAATACAGAAGTATTTTAAAGCTAAAAAAAATTGAAAATTCTGGAATGGGTAAGCCAGTCACCTGATTTAAATCCAAATGAGTATGCCTTCCTTATGTTGAAGAGAAAATGTAAGGAGACGAGCCTCCAAAACAAGCAGGAGCTGAAGATGTCTGCATTAGAAGCTTGCCAGAGCATTACCAGGGATGATACTCAGCGCCTGGTGATGTCTGTGAATCTCAGACTTCAAGCAGTCATTGAATGCAAGAAATATGCGACAATATACTAAATATGACTGCTTTAATATACCTGCCATTGCTATGTCGCAAACATTATGGTACCACGAAATGCGGGGACCATGTAGAAAAAGTGTTATTTCTACAAAGTGAGACAGTAATGCCTGCAAATACCTTAAATTAAAGTCTGTAATGTGCAATTTAATCACACCTGAATTATTTGATTTGTAATATTAAATTGTGGAGCAGGGGGATTAATGGAGGAAACATGCTTATTTCTCCTGAACATATTGGAGAGCACTCTATATGTTGCTTACCCAATGTGGTTTGGCAGTGGCAGTGAAAAAATTTTAATCTCATATATTTATGCAGAGTAGAAAGAAAAATAATTTATGCTGTAATACAAGCCAGTGGTAAACCAATGCTGTATAATGGATAACAATATGAAAAACATCCATGGGGAAAACAATGTCATGTTACACTTCTAAATCAAAAGGACCACTATATCCTTAACATTTTCAGCCAAGATTTTAATGTTTGTTTTTCATAATTATTGTAATACCCAGTATATTTAATAAAAACTTGCTGCTGACTTCTGTCTTGTGTTTGTCAAGGGACAAAAACAGTAAATTGGAAATGAAGTATTTTAACCTGTAACATTTTATACCTATTAAATTTAAAAGAATAAAGAAACACAGTACTTAAACTGAAATTAACTATTTTATGTGTATGTGTGTTTCACATTTCTTCATTTAGGCACTCATAGTTTTTTCTGGAAAAGTGTTTTTATAAGTTTTATGCTGTTATTGTTGAATTTTTTTTTTCTAGACAGATGAAAGAGTATCTTGAGAGTTAACATTTGTTTAAATAATGCTTTCTTTTCCTAAAAGATTATTTTTTTCTCTTTTCAGTGGTCATTCTTTTGTATTGTACAACAAATGATTTATTGTTTTCTTAATTTAACCAGAATCACATTTTTGCAGGCAGTGTCTAAAAGAGCTTCTGTATTCTAGAAAACTGGGAAAGCACATTTCTACAGTTGTTTTGTTTATGTTTCCCTCTAAAAGTGAAAATGTTGTTGTTAGGTTTGCACTGAAAAACTTAAGGCTTAAATGCTGTAAAAATAAAGAAAGTATATTTAAAGTGTAAGATAATAGGTATATATTTAGTTTTATTTTGCATAAAATAAACATAATAGAAAATGTCTGAGCACAAGTTAAATATGTTTTGTAAAAAAGGTGTTCTCTTTTCCAGGGAAGTTCTATTGCAAGCCTCATTATTGTTATCGCATTTCTGGATATGCACAACGGAAGAGGCCAGCTGTAACCCCACTCACTGCCAAGGTGATTGTTTTATTTCCCACTACACCATGAAACAACAATTTAGCATAATACATTTTGATTACTTGTGTTATTAGCATATACCATGTTTAACATAAAACATAAAATGTTATTAGACATTTTGTATTGTTATCTAAAACTTATAGTGGCAACAGCTACTATATGATTAGTGTTGGTCATTTTTTCCATTAATTTGTCTTTGTTGTAGATTGTGCAATACACCTGTAGAATAATCTATTTTAAAAACTTCTTTCCTTACTACTTTGGAGTTCACCACCCCACTAGTTCTTTGACAAATAAGAAATGGCTTTATAGAAGAAACATAAATAACAAGCAAATCTAACTAGAGCCAGTAACGGCGGACTGCACGATAACATGGAGTGAATACACTTGACTTGAACATTCCTAGTTTTCCTACTCTTTTTCTGTAGGTTTAGCATTCAGTTGCTCAAAGGTTGATGCGCTTGCTGCTTCCTGAGCAGCTCTTGTTTTCCCCATCCTAGCGGCCTGCTGCTTCTCTTCTTTCGTCGGCATCTTTTTATTATTAAAAAGTCAGCGTTTGTGTTGCAATTACTTAGTATGTTTTCCTTAATTTTTCACTTAGGTTGGCACTTGAGTCTTCAATCTGCCTCAAGAATTATTTAAGATATAAAGAGGTAGGGGAAGTGACGGCGAAGGTGGTAGGCATGAGAATGGCGCCCGTACGCATGTGCCGCACTGCCGCACACTGCTGAGAGTTCATTCTACAATAAAATAAAATAAAAATAAAAGAAGGAATAATGTTGCGGGTCAATCATCACCCCAAAAGCGGATAGTAGATGTCATGTAGTATATGTGTTTCACATTTAAGGTCAATAGGTCAAACAGTTTGTGAGCTACAGGTGATTTAAAATCCTGGACAGACAAACGAACAGCCACGGTAGCATATTATGTATAAAGATACATATATATGTTCAGGGTTGTATCCCAAAAAAATACCTAAATTAAATTGATTGAGATTAGTCATTTTACAACCTTTTTTTTTATTCTTGATATTTGTCGATAATACTGTCATAGCAAGGGGACTGTTATAACACATAATGTCCTTTACTCTGCATAGTGCTAAGAAGTGATTGCACAGAATTAAGTGGTTTGTGCATGCAAATAAAAGCCGTAGGTAGAATTGCAACAGAAACAATAGGGCAGAAGAAGTGAAAAGGGTGAAGTGTTTTGAATAGGATAAAGAGAGGGAAGGTTTGAAGTGTTCTTCAGTTTCATATACTAATTTCAACACACTCCGTTCTCAAGACCTCCCTGCTCCATGATGATATATACTAAAATAAAAATGCTTCAATCTCCAAGGATTGTAAGTATTCAGCCCCCCATTCCCCCAGCTCCTCGATATCATAGCCTCCCCCGATTTCCCAAGGGGGACTGCTAGACTAAAATATCATGTTATATTTGAAATGCATCGTGAGGGGGAACAAGATATGAATTGATTATCTCCTGTATGTTTTTTTTTTTTCACTTTCACTTCAGCCACTGGACAAGATGATATGTGGTGTGAGCTGTGAAGTGGGAGGTGGAAGGTTCTGTGAAACTTGGGGAAAGACAGTTTAGCAATAAAACCTGAGTCAGATTACCAAGGAGGGAGGAAAAAATTCAGGAGAAGCGATGTTCTCGCACCTAACACAAGCAAGTTGTAACAGCGTTATTTTAAATACAAGTATAGCTCAGTTAATGCGTTCCAAACAACCTAAAGGGACAGGGATGGACAACTGTGCAAATACTGTATTTCGCGAAATTATTTATTTTTTCCTGTTCTGTACAATTCTTAGTTCTCTCCTGTTTTCAAACTCTCTCCTTCATAAAACATTCTTCCCTTCGTTGTTTACATTTCATACTCCCATGTTGTCTTTTCTCTACCAGCAAAGATGTCACTATAGTATATTTATGCAGAATTAACCAGTGCTTGAAGTAGGCCAGTATGCACCCCCACAGCAATTGTTTAAGCAGCCTCTAAACCACAGTACCAACTGTTATTTTATTCCACTTCAACCACTACAGAAAACAATCCCAAAATTAAAATGTTTGATTCATTGCACTGACTAAATGTGCAACCTCTAAATGAAGTTGCTGTTTGTAACAAGTTAAAGTACAACATGATTCAGTATTACAAGTTTGTCTGGCTATGGTTAGAGGAAAAAAGTAAAAAAAATAGAAGCTTGAACATACATCTTTGAATCTGTGAATATTATTCAAAGTCAAACATACAACATTATTTGTGAGTAAGCAGAAGTTATTCAAAGGATGATGAAATACCAATTATTGAAAAAAAGTTATTTGTGTTTTCATAATGCCACATTTTAATAAGAAATTCTGCTTTTTCCATTAGACTATCATAGTCTTATTTAGAATTGCAGTCTCCCACTTACAGATTATTCCTTGGTGTTGGCCCTGTAAAGTACCAATCTATACTATAGAAGGAGTAGGGATTCAAGAAGCTGTTAAGAACACTTAGATTCAAAATATGAGTTTTCCAACCACAAACACAATACTTACTAATGCTAGTGAATCTTATAAAATAAATACCCGCATTCATCATTACATACTGTTTCAGGCAAGACAAAAACATTATATACATTATTTGAAACCATTTCAAATGATATAAATCCTAAATCAATATATGTATAATATACATATTCATGACTATTGTAATCGGTGATTAGAGCTGTAATGTATCAAGTGTTTTGTCTTTTCTTATATAAAGCAGTCAGTGAGAGAGCAAGCATCATATGTATTAACTGACAGATACAGCTGCTAGCAAGGCAGGTAATGTATTCAATGGAAGCTTAAAATTAAGTAGAGGAGATATTAAACAAAAATGGTTTGAAAATGCATTTTATTTTTGCTGTTTCTTTAAGGCATTCTGTTTGTGTCTATTATTACTTTTGTAAAACTGTAAAACCATTAGTCTGTGGGAGACCATACAATAAGAATTTTAGTGTAGTATGTACACATGACTCTGAATTCAAGCTTGAAAGTGAATAAATCTCACAACAGCAAATGTCAGACCTGTAACAAACTTAATTAATTTTAAAAGTTTTGTTATTAATGCAACTTTAAGTAGTTGTTAAAAGTTAGATGCATATAACTAGTCTTATTAACAAACTGCATAAAACAATTGACATCTCTGAAACGCATCTAATTATTTATGTAAAAATTTTATCAGTGTAAACCTACTGGAAACATTGACTCATCTTATTTTGATTTCTAACCTTGTTAAAATTACCTTGATTTGCTGATGCATTATTAATAAAAGAGGTGAGCTGATGACTGTCTACTTTACTACTATTTGATGTGGTCACCATAAACTGTTGCATTTGTATATGCAATATATTAACACATTTGTAGTTGAAAATATATTATTCTTTCTTAGAGCATACTTTAAATCTGGACACAAGTAGCAGTAAAATTTTAGTGATATGTTCTACCATTGCTACCAATATCTGTTCAGTTTAGAAGGTTGTAGCCAGAGGAAGTAGAGGGCACTTCGATTGGACATAGCAAAAATCACCCCCATTTGTTGGATGTAATTATGTCAGAATTATGGTGAACCAGTAATGTGTTAGATAATTCAGAAACTAGAATGTGAACAAGCATGTTGAAAGAAGAAAGTTTCTGTGCTTCAGTTTCAGGATTAATTTGAGACTTACTCTGAAGTATACAGAGTTTGGCCTATCTGTAGAATATTGGCTTTCTGATTTAATTTACTAATACTAATTGTCTGTAACTTCACTACATGCT
Organism: Polypterus bichir lapradei; assembly: GCA_026402145.1. Taxonomy (NCBI): domain Eukaryota; kingdom Metazoa; phylum Chordata; class Cladistia; order Polypteriformes; family Polypteridae; genus Polypterus; species Polypterus bichir. Next base: position 117,985,746 of record JANRMT010062792.1, on the reverse strand, counting down.
GGTGATAAATCTTATTAAAATATTTTCATGTGCCAAGTTTATTTTTATTTGTTTACTTATTGGAATAAAACCTTGTCATTCAAATTGCATTTTTGGATTATTTAATCTCTACAGGAGAACAAAGTCACCCAACCTGAGCCTGTATCAATTGATCATTCAGGAAGGCCAAGTTCTACAGCCACTTCAGAGAAAAAAACAGGTAGCTTGATTTCCTTTAAAGGCAAGACTAAGAAATTCTCCTTTGCTGTGTTTGATTCTATACACTTCTCCATCCAAGGAGCATTGTCTTGGACCCAGGATCATGTGGCCAGAAACCCACCAGATTATTTTTTCTTGTTTCAATTGGTAACATTTGGAATACCTTTTTTGTATGCTCAGACCCAGGTGTTAATACAGATAGCTTGCGAGCTGAGTTCTTCAGCTAATGAATATCTAGGATAAGAATGCTTTTATTTTTTTGTTAAACATGCTTATATTTAATTAATATGTTGATTGTGTTGTTAAATTGTGTTTTTTTTTTATTTTGTAGTATTTTAAGTTTAGGAATTTTAATTTTGTTTGAACTGTATCCTTCCTTGTTCCTTTCTGTGCATCCTTTCAGTCTGCTTTCTATGCTGTCGATTATAATATTCTGTAACCAGTTTTGCTATAGAAGGTGCAGCATTGACTTGCATATTTTATGACCCCATTGTACTTCAAACATTCTGTATCTTAATTTAGTCTGTAGCAAAATTATCTATATTACTTTTTACTTTGTTTGATGGATCAAGCCATTTGTTGCCTTTTTATTTAAATCTCAAATCTGCATTGAGATGGTGCACCTTTTAATCTTTGATCTTTCTCAGAGAGGGCAGTGGATTTGAGTTTTACTGGTTTCATCAATTTAAAATTATGTAATGTTTTGTATACTGAAATTTAATTAACATATATTTCAAAAAATATTTAGCAGTTTTTGTCTTTCAGTATTTCTCCTTCAATAGAAACTGAGAAATACACATTCAGCCATTATTTAAAAAAAG